>JAADVV010000219.1:0-21567 GCA_023335905.1 Pythium pyrilobum | reverse complement strand
TCCGACTCTGAGCGAGACGCCTCCCGTCACTCAGGTGGGCGATGGAGCATTGCGGAAGAAACTGTAGGCAGAGCTGATCTAGGCTTCGTGCTGCTTCCATGCCATGAAGGAGGAGAACGACGTACTCTATGAAATGTGCGCACTAAAGTGATGGCGTGTGCCGCGACAAGAAGCTCTCGATCAAGTGTACCGCCTTGTCCTCGTTCAGGGACCGGTCCGACTCTAGGTCGGCCACCTGGTTTCGCAGCACGCGACAATCTTAGCACCTCGTCGGATCACACGGCCGCTTGGGTCTATTCATGATGATGGAGCTGCTGTGAGGTGAGCTCACCGAACGCGTCCCCGCGCTGGGTAGCGAGTCGCGTTCCGCCACTGCTGCCACTGCTCATTCCCAAAATTTCCAGCGTTCGACGACTGAAGATCTCTCGACACCAAGCATCACGATGAAGTTCCTTCGCGTCACTATCCTCGCGCTCGTCACGCTCGCCGCAGGATCGGCCAACGCCGTCACGGCGCCAGGTCTTGCCAACGGCGTCACTGGCGGCGGCAACGCCACGCCCGTGTACCCCAAAACTATCGCCGAGCTCAAGTCGTACCTCTCCGATGCGTCACCGCGCGTGATCGTGCTCAACAAGGCATTCGACTTCCGCGGCTCGGAAGGCACCAAGACCGAGAAGGGCTGCCGCCCCAAGTCGAACCGCAACTGTCTCGCCAAGAACAACGGCTTCAAGGGCCAGGATGTGATCCTTCAGAGCGGCGGCATGGCCAACACGGGCGGCTGCATTGATGGCCAGGCCGTGACCATCAAATACGACGTCGCCGGCGCGCTGAACCCGCTTAAGGTGCTGGACAACAAGACGCTTCGTGGCGAAGGCACCAAGGGTGTCATCATCGGCAAGGGGCTCCACGTCGCCGGTAGCAACGTCATCGTCCAGAACATCCACATCACCAACCTCAACCCGCACCTGATCTGGGGCGGCGACGCCATCTACATCCAGGGCAAGGACAACGGTCAGGTGCAAACCAAGGTCTGGATCGACCACGTCAAGGTTTCACTCGTGGGTCGCCAGATGATCACGACCAACGCCGAGAGCTGCAACAGCCTCGTGATCAGCAACTCGGAGTTCGACGGCCAGACGCCGTACTCCGCCACATGCGACGGCCGCCACTACTGGACGTTCATCTTCTTCGGCCGCCAGACGCGGCTCAACCTGTACAACAACTACATCCACCACACGTCGGGACGCTCGCCCAAGTTCGGCGGCGGCTCCTACGACGCCAAGACCGACGTCATCGTGCACGCGGTCAACAACCACTGGTACGACAACTCGGGCTTCTCGTTCGAGGTCGAAGACAAGTCGTTCGTGCTCACCGAGGGTAACCTCTTTGAGAAGACGGCCGATCCGAACCTCCACGACTCGACCACCACAGGCGCCATCATGGTGCCGTGGTCGTCCAACGTGGCGTCGTGCAAGGCTGTGCTGGGCCGCAACTGTGTCACCAACATGCTGGTCAACAGCAGCTCGCTCACGGGCAACAAGGACAGCGCGGCGTTGGCACGCATGAAGAGCGTGGCAGTGATCAAGCCGCGCGTGCCCAAGCGTCTCGCCACGGTCTCCACCAACTTTGGTGTCGGCAAGTTGTGAGGATACTACTATGATCCAAGCGACCAGGGAGCAGTGCTACGTATCCTAATGTTTACGTTAGTGGTGAATGCGTAAATTTAGCTACCAGAATGTAACCCCTTTAACAATCAATAGGGTTACGTGAGGAAAGTGTACCTATCTGTTTTCGCAGGTCTGTGTATTCGCAATTCGCATTGACGAAGGCGAGTCAAGCAGATCGGTGCCCTCTGCATGTATATACTAGTAACAGTTAGACCACGCCACCACACGACCCCTTGCACGATGGATGTGTCCTCGCTCAACGCCGCCGCAGCAGCGCTCGACGCTGTGAGCGAGACCTCGGCCGTGTACCAGCAGCTGCTCCACTGCTGCGGTTCGCACGCGTGGGTGCGCGCCATGCTGCGCGCGCTGCCCGCCGCGGACTTCGACGCGCTCTGCCGCGCCTCGGACGTCGCCGACAAGCAGCTCACGCGTGACGACTGGCTCGAGGCATTCGCGGCGCATCCGCGCGTAATATACTCGGTCGCGGCAGTGTGCGGGTCAATGCCACAGGAGGGCCTGACGGGATGTGGGGTCATGGTATGTAGATCGGCCGCGCCAAGAAGCCCATCAAGGCCTGGGAGGCGCAGGAGCAGAAGGTATGTGGTGTTTAGCAAGAATATACATGGAGTGGGGAGGGGGCTGAGGAACGTGCGCGTGATGGAATAGTCGACACAGACGGCGGACGATGCCGTTTTGGATCGGCTTGAAGATCTTAACAACCAATACTTTGATAAGTTTGGGTGAGCAGCTCATTGATGATGCTGGCGTGTTGAGACATACCTACTAATGAGCGCTCGAATCCGTGTGTAGATACATTTACATTGTCTGCGCGACGGGAAAGTCAGCGAACGAGATGCTGTCGATTCTGGAGTCGCGTCTTGGCAACTCGCACGAGGCTGAACTGCCGATTGCTGCTGCCGAGCAGAGCAAGATTTCCAAGATCCGCCTCACCAAGCTGCTCCACGAGTAAGCGTCGCAGTGCGTCTGCTTACAGCTTCGTAGAAAGGTTGACATGGTTGAATGCTGACACGCTTGTCAAATCGTTCAACATTTTTGGTAGATTGTCCGCCGCGAAGGCCAAGCTCTGAAATGTTCTACAATCACAGCAGGCTGTGGACAATTCCGTCTCGCTCAAGTCTCAGTCTAAGAGTTTGAGCCGCTCCGAAGAGTTCGTTTCGCTGTTTTATGCTGGAATAGAACGCCTCACACAGTATGCTCGTTGATGAGAGCTGGAAGCTGGATTGGTGAGAGGTCCTTTGCAAGTCGCTCCAGTCCTTCTCCATCGTACGACACGGCCGGCACGATCTCGCACAGGCCGTTGCTGCTGTCGTTGAACGTGGCGCCAGCCTTGAGCAGCCAGCGCTTGCACTGCTCGGAGACCAGATGACGAGCAGTGTCTGGAGAGTCCGTGGCGGCACCAGGGGCGTTCTTCACTGGCGCGAACTCGTCTTCACGGTCGACGCCCAGCACCTTTATGTTCTTGGCGTGCTGGAAGACGTCAAAGATGAACGTCTCCAGCTTGATGCCCGAGGTTGTCGTCGGCGCGACCGTGTTTCCGGCGTCGTCGACGAACGGGATCTTCTTCTTGGCGACGTGGTACTCCGCGAAATCTTCCAAACCACAACAGAACTTGAGGAAATCGAGGCGGTAAAAGTGGTTGCAGATATTCGCGGCGCCGAATGCCAGCTTCCCCGTGACTGGATCGATCATCTCGGAGGAGTCCTTGTCCAGCTCGCTGTACTCAACAACGCAGAACTTGCCGTTCTTCTTCGCGAACACACCAACGCTCTCGTCCGGACGACTTTTCCACACAACTTTGTTGGCACAGTCGGCATTGTTTGCGATGCAGTAACCGATAAACACCGGGTCCGCGACCTTGCAAAGCACGTTGTCGACAGAAAACACGTGCAGGTACTGCACGTTCAACTTCTCCAAGTGGTAAAGCATGCCACTGCGCTTGAGCGCAGGGTAAATGCCTCCATTCCCGTCCGACGCGCGCGACACAGAGCTCGCCGTTTCCAAGATGATCTTTCCTTCCATCGTGAAGCATGGCAATGTTCCCTGTCGGAAGAAGTGGACCTGATCGGCCTCCAGTCCGAAGTACGCGTTTGTCTTGAAGAAGCCAGCCGTGTCATCGTGGTTCATCTCGCTCGTCATAACCAGGAATGACACACGTGGCATCGCGTCCAGGTCCAGCGCTACCTGTGCGAGCTGCTGGACTTTGCGAACACGTTGGGCAAAAATCTCGAACAGGGGCTTGTGTGATGGAAGACCAATGTCATACATACCCTTCGGCCCGGCAAACCCAAGACGGGTACCTTGCCCACCACCGAGTACAAGTGCAGCGATCTGGCCGTTGGCGACGGCGGCAAGACCACCCTCCAGCCACTTCGAGCGAACATCTTCCGAAGTAGCCGAGAGGATGTCCACGACACCTTCTCCCAGCGGCTCGGTCTCTGCAGGTAGGCTCTGCGACTCGGCATCTGCGCTTGTCGAGCGCGCGAATAGGCTGTTGAGCGACTGCGGATCCAGCTCACGGATGCTTTCAACCAACGCGCACGCTTCTTGAGAGGAGACTTTTCCTTCGTCGACGAACTCGAAGATGTGGTGCTGCTTCGCGAGCTCGAATCGCCGGCGGATGCTCGGAGGGATGGATGCCGGAGTTGCTGGCAGGTCCGGGCTCTCCAAGCGAATCACGCCTTGGAATGGTGAACTCTTCAGCAACTTAACGTGGGTCTCGAGGCCCTCACCGTTAAACGACACGAGCGGGGAGATCTCGATCGTCTTTGCAGCATCCACTTTCTGGAAGCACAGTTGTTCAAACGCTTCGCTCGACAGCGTCGCCTTCGCCACGGTAAGAAGCCAAGACTTGGACTCGTCAAAAATCATCTTGCGCGCCGTGTCGGGAGAATCGACAGCGCTACCAGGAGCATTTTTGACAGGCGCAAACTCTGTCTCGCGCGGCACAGCAAGCACCGCCATACGGGATGAGAGAGGGAACGTGTCGAAAATGAAGGCCTCCAGCTTCATGCCTGAGTTCACGGTTGGCGTGTATGTCTTGCCATCGTCCCCAGCGATTGGGATTTTCTTGTGCGCGACATGGTACTCGAGGCTCAGGTTCGGAAGCACTACATCTGCAAGAAACTCTCTGCAAACCAACAAAACCAGTCACCATTAGCACGTCTCAGCAAGTCTTTCTTGGAACACTAGCGGGCGTAAGCGGAACGTACGTTGTAAAGAAATGGTTGCAGATATTGGCAGCGCCGAAAACGAGGTTCCCCGTCGCCGCGTCCGTCAGCTCGCACGCAGACTTGTCCATCTCTGAATACTCGACCACGCAGAACTTGCCGTCTTTCTTGGCGACCACACCGACGCTCTCGTTTGCGCGCGACTTCCACACGACTTTGTTGCCACAGTCGGCGTTCTTGTCGATGCAGTAGCCGATGAACACGGGATCGGCGACCTTGCAGAGCGCGTTGTCCACTGAGAACACGTGGACGTACTTGACACCTCGCCGCTGGAGCCGCGCGAGCCCGCCACTCTGCGCGAGCGCCTTGTAGATACCGCCGTTGCCGTCCGACGCCGTCGCGAGCGTGTGGGTGTCCTCGAGCATGAGCTTGCCTTCCATTGTGAAGCATGGCAGCGTTCCCTGGGGGAAGAAGAAAACCTGGTCCGGCTGGAGCCCGAAGAAGCCGCGAGAGCGGAAGAACGCGATGGTCTCGTCATGGTTCATCGGGCTCGTCATCACGTACAGCGGCAGCACGACAGGGTGATCGGCAGCCTCTCCTCCAAAAGTGGCTGCCGCGAGCATCTCAAGCCGACGCACGCGCTCCGCGAAGAGCTGGAACAGGCTCTTCTCGGACGGCAGGCCGATGTCGTACATCCCCTTGGGCCCTGCGAAGCCCAGGCGCGTGCCTTGGCCGCCGCCCATCACGAGCGCGCACACCTCGCCCCTGTGGATCGCGCGCAGCCCCAGAGAGTGCCAGCGCTGCCTGTCCTCGTCACTGCAGCTCTCCAGCAGGTCGAATTCGTCCAGCGGCTCGATACTCGCGGTCTTGGCCGCCGCATCCGCGTGTCCAGTGGTCGATGCTTGGAAGATCGACGCCAGCAAATCCAGATCCAGTGCCTCCAGCTGAACAGACACATCATAATTTAGACGTCCATCTTGTTCAACAAATAAACACTTCGGGAACGCGTACCTGCTTGACAAGAGCATCCGCTTCCTCGGCTGTGAGCTTACCTTCATCGTAGAACTGGGCGGTCAAAGAGGATATGGTTAGTTGTCTCGTCGGTGCGGTAAGCCGCTTCCGAGAGCGGGAGTTATACGAGGCGGCGGCGCACCTTCAAGATGTGGTCTTGCTGCTTTTCGCGCAGCCGCTGGACGAGCGTGTCGGGCACGACGCCCGTCATCTTCTGCCTCTTGCTGCTCGGCGAATCTCCCATTTTCTATGATGCCGAACGGCGGAGTATCCAGTTTGTGTAGCTTGCATTGCCTACTTGCGTGATATCCAAATTGATCTCGAGTACTTTAGTAAATCAAAGCGTGAGATTGTCTACTTTGCTATATTTGATGCAGGAGCAGTCTACTAAAATAGGTTACGTCGTGATCTCGCCCTTGTGGAGGTACGGCAAGAAGAGCAGCCCTGTGACGATATGCAGCGCCAGGTTCCACGCGGCGCCATACCGGTTCCCTGCATGCCACAGCAGCTACATAGAGAGGAGGTTGCGGTCAGCTTACTAATCCCAACCAGAACGCAAGTGGGAGAAGCCCAGCAACGCACCATGATGTGGCTGATCCCCGCTGAGAAGCTCGAGATGGATCCGCAGAAGCACGATACAAACTTCATCACGAGCAGGTTGTTCTTAATCTCGTTTGGCGAAAACTTGCTGGCCTCGTACGCGAGACAAGTGAGCCAGCACGAGACAAAGTTGCACATCAGGTTGCCCCAGTCGAGGAACGACACTCGGCCGTTGGCGTCTGGGCGCGGGCGGAAGCGGTCTTCGAGGTAGTCCGAGATGAGGATACCACTGCAGGACATGAAGATGCCGAGGATGAGCTCTTCACCGTCGGCGACGCGGATGGTGCCGATAAATTTGGGTTCTTTCGGGTCTCTGCACACCAAGCAGGAGGTTCAGCGTGCGTTCTGGACAGTCACGGCAAGGCTCGACACGTACTGTACGAAGCCGGGCCGGCCAAAGACGGCTCGAACCACCGTCAGGATAATAAATAAGTTGGATCCGAAGAGGAACGAGGGCAGTCTGTCCAACGTCTTGGACGTCATGAGCACGGCCAGCACTTGCCTCGACGGACGGGTTCGCACAAGCGCCTTGCCCACGTGGAAGCTCAGGCACGCGCCAAGAGTCGTCCCCAAGATGTAGAGAGGACCAGCCAGCACGTTCTCCGTGCTGAGATCGCCGGCGTGGTCCACCATGTACGAGTACGACGTGAAGACCCTAGAAAAATGACACAGCCCACCAGTCCCTCAGCCCGGAGCGTAACTAATCGAATACCCCTTCCATTCGCATCCGAGATATTTACATACCCAAGAAATGCTGCGCGGAACTGGAGACATGGCACGAGCACGCTCTGCGGTCTCGCCTTCTGGAGGTCCTCGAAGCCGTACGACATGCCATCCATGAACGGCCCGACAAAGTTGATAATCGTCGCTGTGGCGTTGACGTTCCAGCTGAGAATGTACCAGTCGGGCAGAAAGCACGCATAGATACACTCCGCCAGCGTTGCGAGCAGCAGCGACCACATGTACGCCATGTTGGTCTCATTGGCCTCACGCCTCGCGAGCTCCTCGTCCTCGTCCTCGTCCTCGGCGTCGGCGTCGCTGCGCTTGCGCTCCGCATAGGCTTCCTCGGCAGCGTCACGCAGGATGACGGACGCCGAGGAGCGACGCGTAATTGTCGATGCTTCCACACCGTTGGACGCCTCTTCTGTGATGCCCGCAGGCGCGACCACAGGCAGCGTCGCACTGGCACGCAGCATTGTCGTGTTCGGTTCTGAAGAAGCGACGTTGGCTTCAGACGTCGGTCCGGCGTGTCCTCGTAAAACCCGATTTTGACTCTTCTAAATACGGTTACGTTTGCGACCCAAATTCGGAAATAGAAGATTAGTGACGGTATTATAGACGCGGAGGGTACGCCCTTTTTTAGGGTCAATCGAAAAACGCGGGAGTCTCCAACGCGCGGGAAGGCAAACCAAACTCGGAGGCAACGGAAGACACCGCGATCTGCGGCGGGCGTGTGCGCGACAAAAGCACCTTCGTGGTGAGAGAACCGACGCGACAAGTGGGTAGGCGACGCGCGGAAGCGATGGATGAGGACGAGGAGCAGCAGCGTCGCGAAGTCGCGACGCGAAACGAACTCGGAGAAGCCGAGACACCGGCGGCCGAAGAGACGGGGGAAACCGGACCCGCAGAGACGAGCATTGACGAGCGAGCGTTGCAGCACGAAGCGTCCACGCCGGCTGAGGGGAGAGAGGATGTCGCGGTGGACGAACGAGGTACGATTGCGAGTGGGACACGGCCGCGCATCGTGAGAGGGTTATGTACTGACAAGTTTCTGTTTCGATAGAGGTGCTGTTTCTGATCGCGAATTACTTGGAGAAGCGCGAGGAATCCAAGCACGCGGCGCAGGCGTTGATTGCCGACCTGTCGACTAGCGATTTGCTGGGGGAGTCGGTCTCGTGGGACGGCGCGCGCAAGCAGCTAACGTACGCGGACTACAAACGGCGGCATCGCGATCTCGGTCCGGACCATTTGCTGCACATTCTGAAGAACGCACTGGTGGCAAAGCCCGTGCAGGCGAATGCAAATGCAATGGCAACAATGTCTCCACCAAAGTCGGCGTCACTGCTTTTGAAGAGCCGCGTGGCGACCCACCGCCAGGCGCTCACGCCGGAGGAACGCAAATCGCTACAGACCGAGATCATCGACAAGACGATCCAGTTGCGCAAGCTGCAACGCACTGAGGCTCTAGTGACTCGCATTGTAGGCAAGTTTGACCGGCTCGTCCAGTTCCTGGAAGACTCAATGATCGAATCGTTGCCGGCGGACGTGCGCCATGCACTCGATGAGTCCACGACCAACGCGAGTGTGAACGTCACAGCACTGGCGGCTGACGTCCGAGCCGTGCGGCAGTTGCTACAGGTGCGCGGCGAGAAGGCTGCGCTGCAGTACAGTTTGTACGAATCGCTTGAGAGCGCGAGGCACGTCGGCGCGTTGCAGTCAACGGCACGCACGGGAAGGAACCATCTGTCGCTGCTGTATCGGCGGGAGATCAGTATGAAGGCCACGCCACGACTACCGCCTGCGTATATTTACAGTCGTATTCGCCGACTGAAAACGCTCAACGGCCACTTGCAGATTCCGACTTACTGCATGACGTACGACAAGACGGGCAAATACGTGATTACAGGTGCCGATGACAGGTGCGTCAATCGTTTTTCTCCGGTTCCTGCCACTAGTTTCTGACTGATCTGGCGATTGCTTGTTGCAGACTCATCAAGGTCTGGTCTCTCCGGACCGGTGATCTCTGCTTTACACTGCGCGGACACGTCGGGAACATCACTGATCTTGCTGTGAACCAGTCCAACACCTTGTTGGCTTCGTCGTCTGATGATAAGACTGTTCGCGTATGGGAGTTGAGCACAGGAGCTCCTGTTGCTGTCTTGTTGGGACACACGAGGTTCGTTCCCGTTCAAGGATTCATCAACTTGTCGCGTGTTTGGTAACGATTTTATGTCTGTATCAGTGTGGTGAACTCGGTGCGGTTCCATCCGGCAAAGAATATTGTAGTGACGGCGTCGGATGATGGCCACTGCTTTTGCTACAAGTTACCCGATATCGCCAAGTGTGATGAAGTGGAGAGCAAAGAGCAAACAGCCAAGCGACTCATCGACCAGGGCGCATACTTGTTGACCCTTCGACCTGCGTATTCACTGAGCCACTCTCCCACTCGACCAAATGTTCGGTCGAACAAGGTTTTGTGTCTCAACTTCAGGTACGTTCTAGCCGTTCTTCGTATGCATGGTGAATATGCGTTGACGCCGACTTCTGTTGACGTAGTCGTTGCGGAAACTACGTCGTCACGGGTGGTCAAGACGGCCTGGGTCGTGTTTGGGACGTGTCGGAACTCTGTGATCCTCATGGGCAAGTTGCAGCCACAGACTTCCGTGTTGCAACTCAAGATGTGCCGATGGGGGCTTCTCCGCCTGCAGCAAGTCAGCCAGTTGTACCGGTTGGAGATACTTCAGTTATTGGTGCCGTGCCTGAGGTTGATGCGCAGGGAGTCGGACCACGAGCTGGTGATGCTGAAGCCACAGCAACCGTGGATCCGCCGGTGTCAAATGTTCCGCTACTCCCGCTGCTACTTCCGGCCCAGCCCCTTGCCGGTATCCAAAGCGGTACTCGAGAAAGGGAGCAGCGACAACAACCTCGGTTAGCGGAGGTTCACCAAAGCCGCCAGGCCGTCGTTGACATTGAACAAGTGAACATGATCACCGAGCCAATCGCGTATCTGAAAGGACACACAGGCCCGATGACCAATATTCTTTTCAGTCACCAAGGGGACAAGATCGCTACGGCTTCTATCAAGGATGGAACCACCCGCGTGTGGCAATGGGAGAAGAAGTACAAGAAGATAACGCACAAGGTGTTGCTCAACCAAGAACACGACCGAGAGCGAGAGTTGGCGATGTTGTACGGGATTTCGTCAAGGAAGAAGACACCCCCAGCAGTGGACACGCTGGTTTGGACGCGCAACGACAAACGGTTGATCACATTGCACAGCACCAAGCCTGATTCGGGGACTGGAGAAGGAGATTGGCGGCAACGCATGCGCGTGTGGGATCCAGCGACGGGCCATTTGGAGATGACTCTTGCAGCCGTGGACAAGGAGAAGAAAAACGGGCATGTGAACGCTGTGTTTGCGATGGATGTGCACCCAACTGACTGGAGAATCGTCGTCACGGCTGGCCATGATGGCCGAGTTTTCCTTTGGGACATCTCTGAAGGCCGCATCCTGAAGTCGTTTGTCGTGAACTCACCTGAAGGAGAGACTGTTGCACTTCTGGACGGCAGCTTTATGCCGACGGGGGAGGGATTCTGCTTTACAGATCGTATCGGGCGTCTGTGCATATTCGGGACGGGTTCGGGCGAGCATCTTGCTGCGGTTCCGGTCCAGCAGTACTTTCACAGCGACTACGCAGCGCTCGTGACTGATCGCCATTTCCACGTCATCGATCGCGAGACCCAACGAGCACCGAGCTTAATGGAGCCTGGGCCAGTGGGTGACATCTTCCTCATCCAATATCCCCACCAACCACCTCATTTGTTAGCTAGTCGCGGTGCCTTGACCCCGGAGCAGTACGAGGAGAACCGGCGGAAGCGGATGCAGCAATGCATAGAGTCAGAGACTGCGTGCAAGGTTCATCATCTCCCAGAAGAAGACTCTCAGGCTGAAGAGGATAACTTCCCGCTGGCGATTCTGCAGCCACCAGCTTCGCTGGAATCGGATGCTGCAGGACCCGTTCCCCAGCTGGCGACAGGCGCGTACAGAATTAATGGGGATGCTGTTTTACAGGCCGAGCTACTGCGACGAGCTAGCTGGAATCGCAGACGACGAGACGAGCTGCAGACGCGACGAAGAGCAAGCAACACGAGTGATGATCGGGACAGGTCCATCATGGAATTGGAAATCTCTAGTGAGGACGACCACAGTGATGAGGACTTTCAAGTTCCATCGACCCGCCGAGCAGAAGGTGGCGATGATGACGATGAAGATGATGACGATGATGATGACGACGACGACGAAGACGACGATCTCGATGACGACGATGTGCCGAGTGATAATAGTGATGCTCCTGATGGTGATCGCCTCCGTCGGCGTAGAGCACGCCAGACTGACCGTCGGCTTCCAGGAAATGGCCAGCGACTTGGTGGAGATGATGGCGATGAGGAAGAAGAAGGCGTCTCGGGGCTGCGCCTTCGGCGGCGACGAGCGGTGGCAAGATCCAGACTTATTGAAGATGACGAAGATGAGGTCGAAGCTGACGGCGACGACACCCTGGGTCGACAAACTCGAAGCCGAAGCAGATCTGTCGAGACGATTGATTCTGCCCCTGAAGCTGTGGTTGTGGAGAGCAACGATGGGTTCATCATGGGTGACAATCAGCTGGACAAGTTTGACTACACGCTCACGTATGATCAAATGCTGCAGTCCAGACGCGAGCAACAATCGGCGAACGCCACCGCAGCCGACGATAGTGTTCTGATTGTGTGCTCTTTCTGCGGTATCGGTGACGACCAAGGAATGCTTCGACTTCCAGGGAATGCGTTGGGACCGCACCCAATCATCAACGGATCGCAACGATTATTCGTGCACGACCAATGCACTATTGCATCGCCGTTGTGCTTCAACCGTGGAGGAAAATGGTACAACGTCACCAAGGAGATTCGCCGCGGTCGGTCATTGGTCTGTGTCCAGTGCAAGAAGCGTGGGGCCACTGTCGGATGCACACTCGAACGATGCCCGAGGTCATACCACTGGAAGTGTGCTGTCGCGTGTGGCTGGACCATGAACCAAATCCAGTTCTTTTGCCCGGAGCACGTGAGCTTGGGTGGTCAGCGACGAGCTGATGGAGACGGTATTGATCGTGAAATGCAGGATCGGGTGGGCCTTACGTTTCATCGCGAGTGGCTCCAGCTCTCCAGCCTCGTGGGGATGTATACCTATGTACCTCAAGTCGGAGACTACGTCGTGTACTTCCCGGAGGCCCAATCAGTGTTTCTCAGGACGACAGCGATCAAGGAGCCAGCGTACTTGCGTCAAGTGTCTCGCTTTGTGGCGCTAAAATGCCGCGTCGTGGGGGTTCGGTATATGTTCCCTCCACTAGATGTCTACAATCACTCGGAAGAGGGCCAAAAGGCCATCCAGTGCGAGCTCGAGCTAGCTATCTTGGCCGCGCCATCGTCGGCATTTGCAAGATCTTTTCAGCAGGAGGAGGAAAAAGAGGAGAAGGAAGAAGGTGATGGTACTCCGCCAGACTGGCGATCCCTCTTCGTCTCGGACGCGCCATTCTTCTCGAGGTTTATTGGCGTCAACGAGTTTCTGCAGCCAGCGTCGGATCGTGAATGCAAGCGCCTCACGATCAACGCGAGGTATTTCTCTCACGATACGTCCAACTTCGTCTTGTTGGATCACATGTATGAAGCTGGTGTGTCGGGCGATTGGAAGGTCGGTCAACGTGTTCGTGCGCCGTACGTCGAGTTGAATCAAGGTCTGCAGACGTCGAGCAAGATGTCGTTCGGAACAATCTCGGAGATCAAGGTTGTCGAAAGCGTCGCCAATCCAGCTGTCGTGACGCCGTGGAACTCAGTTTTCGTGTGCTGGGATGCCGATGATGAAGACGATTGTGACGTGTGCCCGTGGGAGTTGGAGCCGGCGACAGCAGCTGAGACGGCGTCAAAGCGAGAGCGAGAACGGGGCCTCGTTTCAAACAGGCTGTATAAGTCACGGATGCTTTCACGCCACCAGCAGCAAGCGCTCGCGGATGCTCTTGCAGGCATCATGACTATGGACATTGCCAAAGACTTCGTCCACCCAGTCAGCACGGAGTATTCGGACTATATGCTGACTGTTGCCAACCCGATCGACCTGACCAAGATTCGATCCCGTGTCACGAGTGGTTACTACCGTCAGCTTGAGGCTTTCATTGCCGACATCGAGCTACTCCAATTCAACTGCGAGACTTACAACGTCGCGACAAGTCCGATTGCGCAGAATGTGAAAAGCCTCGCCAGCTCCATCCTCACAACAGTGCAACAGTTGTTTCCTGATTTTTTCGCGACCCGAGCCAACAGCGCCGAGAATGTGCTTGCTTATCCGCCGACGGATTTTGGATCTAACCAAGATGAAGTTCCCGACTTGGATGACTTCGAGTTTGAAGAGGAGAGACAGATCGACGACGCAATGGGTGTTCTCGACGAGCTCCCAGTTGTCAGCCCTCCAAGCGAGATGCTGGTGTCTCCTCCACGACCCACTCGCTCGAGCGCGCGGGCGGTGGGTGAACTCACGAACCCCGTCGAGCCAGATACGCCTATTCTCGAGCACGAGAGCCCGCGCGCCACTCGAAGAACTGCTGCTACTGCAACCCCTGAGAGACGTGTCAAACGCGAGCTTGCACCGTCGATCACATCACCAGAACCACCGAAAAGTGCTCGAAAGAGGGCCCGGCCGTCGGAAGCGCCTCGCGTGTTCAAGTGCGAAGAGGTGCTGGACAGGTTGACTGCGGACCAGCGTCGACTGTTTGACGAGCGAGCTGCCGAAGATCTACTGTCGCTTCTTCGTGACTTCCACGAGGCCCTGATGGGAGCGGACATTTACGAGATTTTTGCGAGCCCCGTGACTGACGAAATTGCGCCAGGTTACTCGGACGTCATCGCGCGACCAATGGATTTTGGCACGATCCTCGACTCGCTCGAGAAATACCGCCGATTCTCTCGCTACTTCGTACGTACCACATACCGTCGTGTTGCTCTTGTGGGACACAACTAACGTTCGATGGTTGTTATCCGTGTTCACAGGAGGATGTGGAGCTGGTATTCACCAATGCGATCACGTTCAATACGTGGGAATCCGAAATCGGCGCGATGGTCAAGGAGTTGCAGGACTACTACATCAAGTTCCTTCTCGACGCGATCGGTGCGACGCCGAAGGTGAAGGGAAAATCTCGAGTCACTGCACGCCAGGCGGCCGTTCAGAGTACACCACCGCGTGCCAAGACGAACGGGGCGCCTAAGCGGAAGCGTCGTGCGATCTCCGACGACGAAGACGAGGAGGAGGATAGTTGGGGAAGCAATGAATCGGGAAGTGGAGACGACGATGACGACGACGATGACGACGACGACGAGGATGTCGAGGAACTTGACGACGAAGACGACGACGACGACGACGAGGATAGTGAGCCCGAGTCTGATTGGAGCGACGAAGATGCTCCTCGCAGACGGCGTTTGACTCGCGGGGGAAGCAAGAAGCCGAATGGAAAGAAGAATGCCGGAAAGAAGACCAAGAAGAGCAAGAAGGCGACCCACAAGAGCAAGCGCGCGCGCTCTTCTCGTTGACGATAGTAGGTGTGTGGTGTGTTCTCGTCCGTCCATTTGATTCCTGGTGGCTGGACCGTCGAAGCCACGGAAATGGAATGGACTGAAACACAGTTTTGTGAATGGCGATGAAACAAGGGATCCCGACGTCCCCCTGATAAACTTGTTGGATACGCTGACAACATCGAGTCGCTGAGACGAGTACTAAATTTTCCTACGCTATACTATAGATTTCGCAGACACAGCTCCGCAAGACGAATCCCCTCGCTTATATCAGCATCATGCCGCTGACCTTGGCGGTGGCCTGCGCCACGACACTCGCGTCAATCTTGGCGACGATCCGCGACGCGATCCGCTGCAGTGAGCGCATATCCGAGCCGCTGACTTTGGTGCGCGCCGTGGTGTCACCCAGAGACAAGGCCCCGATCACGACACCCTCTTTCGTGACGAGCGGCAGCCCGATGTAGAAGCGGATGTTGAGCGAGGACACGAGCGGGTTCATGGAGAAGCGCTCGTCCTTCTGCGTGTCGAGCACAACTAGCGGCTTGGTGGACATGAGCGCGTGGGCCTCGAAGCCCACGTCGCGCGGCAGCTGGTCGCCGTGGAGCCCGACGGCCGTGACGAGGAGGATCTTGGAGACCGAGACCACGCCGACCGACGCGACGCCGCAGTTGATGCTGCTGCGCGCGAGGTCGAGCAGCTCCTTGAGGTTCTCCTTGGCGTACTGTTGCGAAAGGTTAAAGTGCTTGATGCGCTGGAGCCGCTGCTGCTCCGCTGGCGGCACGGGCGCGTCCGGCCACGGGTTGCCCCGGGCGTACGTGAGCTGGTACTCGAACGGCGAGTTCTCGGCCACGTCGTCTTCGTCGCCCGAGATGCTGCTCGTCGAGGACGAGAACGAGCCGACACTGACCGTGCTCGTGCTGAGCTTCGAACGCGAGAGCGGGTCGCCCTCGAGAAAGTCTTCGAGCGCGGACGCGCGCGGCATGCCGTTCGCGACCGAGTACGCCAAATCGGAGCCGCGGCTGAGCTCGCCCGAGAGGCTGAAGGACGAGCTCCACGACTCCTTGACGGTGCTGGTGCTGACCGACGAGCCCGTGATGCTGCTGCCGCTCGACGAGCCGCCAAGCTTCTTGCGCGCCATGCGGACGGTGTCCCAGAGCGCGCTCGTGTCCTCGCCGTTGAGACACGAGACGCAGACGCGGACCGCGCTCTGGTGGCGCAGTGACGAGCACTTGGAGCACACGGCGCAGCCGCACATGCGGCAGTGGTGCTGCCGCTTGAACAGCTTGCTGAACGACTGCGTGCAGAGCGCGCAGGCGTCGCGCGTGGTCCAGTCGCGCTTGTCCACGAGATGGTGGTGGCGGATGCGGTGGTTCACGATCGCACTCGGGATGAGCCGCACGCTGGCCGCGAGCTTGAGCAGCCACTGCCGGTCCGCCTGCTGCGCCGCCGCCTGCGAGTGCGGCACCGTGGCGAAGAACGTGACGCGCGTCGTGTCCGAGTGGTCCGAGGCCTCGACGATGAAGCCGCACTTGCGGAAAGCGCACCGCCGCGACACGGCGGCGCTGAACAGCGGCGCGCAGGTCTCAAACTCGACCGACTCCCACACGGACGCGCCCCAGCCCACGCGCTGCGTGGACGCCGGGTCCTCGGACGCGTACGTCTGGTGGTGGCGCAGGTAGAGAAAGTCGCGGTTGGGCAGGTGCGAGCTGAGGTCGCGCAGCATGAGCCAGTGGAACGCCATGGACGACGAGAGCGGCGCGGCCGACATGGTGCTCGCGCGCGACGCGTGGGACGCCGCCACCGCCGAGGCCGTCGAGGTGCCGTGCGTCTCGTGGAGAACGGCGCTGTCGACGTAGAGCGCGCCAAAGAGGTCGCTGTACAGCGCGCGCACGTCGGGCGTCGCGAGCAGCTCGAGGACCTCCTCGCACGACGAGGACTGGAGCAGCAGCACGCCCTTCATGGTCACGTGCGTGGTGGCGTCGTCGTCCGCGTCGAGCACCTCGTAGATGCGGTAGTTTTCCTTTTCCTGCATGAGCTTGCAGCGCTTCTCGTGGGTCGCGTCGTCGTCCACGACGCGGCGCACGAGCGCGCGCAGCCGCGTGTCCGCGAGCGCGTCGAGCGCCGCCGCGGTCCCGCTCGTGAGCTGCGCGCGCAGCTTGTACTGGCGCGCGACCTCGTCGCCGTACTGCGTGTCGGCCGTCGTCGCCGTCGTCGTCGAGGGCGTCGCCATGTCTCTCGTGTGGGAGCTGAATCACCGAGGCGCGCGGACTAAGGAGAGGGGAGGAGAAGCGATGTATGCACACTTGGCCAGCGCGAGAGACTCTGTGGACAGAGGCGGTGGTGCCGCCGCCGTCAGGACCGCCAGCCGGTTCGACGACCTCGAGCCCTTCGCGCGCCGGCCAGGTGGCGCCCGGCCGGGGCAGCTGAGTGTTTGGGCCGAGGGTGAGGCGCCGAGCCCTCCGGCAGAGAGCGGCGGCGCGCTTTCGTAATGCGGTGCAGAGCCCCGACGCCTCTCCCTCTCTCTCTTCCTCCCCCCCTGTGAGATGGGATGGGTCCAGCTCTCTGCACGTCCGTTTGGCGTGTACTCGCGCCGTCGGCTCGGGACCCACTCGCCACTGTAGCCGCCCAGTCATAATGCTGTACTGTAGCGTCACGCAGGAGCAGCCATCTCAGAGAAAGAGCGAAGCACCCACACGCATCCACGCGCGCGAGGAGCCACGGGCGCGGGCCCACGGATTCTCACTGGCGTGTCCAGAAGTATCATCCATTTCTTGCATGAGGAGGTCAGAAGGGAATACTGTAACCAGTAGTACCGTAATCTGGCTTTTGGGGAGGATGAGGTGTTCGCCAAAATGTGTGTAGAGGTACCGTTCGTACGCACGAAAAGAGGGCTCCCCACTGTGCGCGTGTCCGTGGTTTCGGTCAGGCAACTCGTCTCTGTATTCACAAATTGGCATCGCCGTGTGGTAAAAACTCATCGGCCGCGTGCAGACAAAAGTCGGACTCGATGGGGCGACGGCACTGCGTGCGACTCGACCACACTGCGCGTGCGTGGCGAGTCACCACCACTGGCGACCGACTCGTGTGGGGCATGTTGCGGCATCGGGAGCGGTCCCTGACCTGGAGCAGTTTCGGTTACACGTAGCAGCCTGCACGGGCAACGAGTGTGTTGTCAGAGGCGAGTAGCTCAGGAGCGCACAAGGCATCAGCATTGTGTTCCAGTGATAGTGCCGCGCTCGCTCGACTGTGGAGTCAAGCACGGGGCGACAGGAAGGCAATCATGCAGTCGCCACCTGACGCTCTCTGGCGAGATGCTGCTGCGGAGAGCGAGCGAGAGAGAGAGAGAGAGAGAGAAAGAGCCCGGGCTGCGCGATCGCGTCAGGCTCGAGTCGCGCGACGAGCCATCTTTTTTTTTCTTTGGACTGACGCTCACGAAAATCTCAGGTACCTCCATACGGGTACACTGTACCATGAAGCCAGAGTGCCGTTCCGGACGATCTACTTCTATTCAGGAGGTCTCCTGTACGATCTTCCCGTGTTGCCAGTTGCCGTCGGAGTTGCGCAATGAGGGGGTCCCGCTCCCTTCCACCACCACCGCAAACGCTTGCCTTCCTCCTCCAAGTCCAACCTGTTTAGACCGTTGGAACGAATATGGCGCTGCGAGTGGCGAGCGAGAAGGTGGCGGCGGCCACGCGCACGTCGAGCCCGGCCGTGACGCTCTACCGCTACGTGACCAAGCAGGTGCCACGCGTGCTGACGCTCTACGACATCCCCATGGAGCCGTCCGACGCGCGCCTCGCGATCCAGGCTTTGTTCCGCAAGCACGCGGACGTCAAGGACCCGCGCGTGGTCGACATGCTCATCAAGAAGGCCAACATGGAGATCGAGGAGACGCTCATGCAGTGGAAACAGAAAGTCCACCTCATGACATTACTCGAGACGGGTGAGAAGCTGCGCGCGCAGAAGCAGCTCGCGTCGTTTGAGGAGTCGTTTGACAAGTTTTTCGCCAACGTCGACGACGACGAGGACGACTGGGACGACGTGCGCGACGTCGTGGCGTCCGGCAAGCACTAAGGGGGCAGAGGGGAGGCGAGTTGCCGTCAGGGTCTACCACTCACACCACAGGCCTTGGGGAGGGAGGGGAGAGGAGGGGGAGAGCGCGAGGAGAGCTCTTCTTCCTCTCTCTTACTCCCCCCAGGTCTTTAATCGTAAATACATGCAACTGAGAAAACCCACCAGCACCACGCGTGCAGGATCTTCACGCGCGGGTAAGGAAGGAACGTTCAAGGAGGAAGGGTGCACACGAGGGGGAGAGAACGCTGCATCAGAGAGGGAGACGCGCAGGGAAAATGGCCAACGACACTATATAATTTAACCGACGCAAGGTGCAACTGGGGGAGTACTGGGCGAGATGGAGAGAACGGATCTCCCGACCGTTCTCATCTGCTAGTAATTGCGGTGCTGTGTGTGTGTGTGCGCGCGTGCGTGTGTTCTACTTGGGCTGGAGCGGGTTCGCCTGCATCACCTGGTACTGCGTCGTGTACGCCGTGCGCAGCAGCTCCTGCATGGTCAGGTGCGCGTCCAGGTAGTTCATGTCCGCCGGCGGCGGCACCTGCACGCCCAGGCGGCCCTCCACGGGCCCGCCCGCGACGATCTGCTGCGACATGGACGCCGTGTTCTGCTCCACGCCGCGCATCGCGACCTCGGCGAGGTTCTTGAGAAAGAAGTACTTGTCGCCGTTGAGGCACTCGCGCGCGAACGGGTCGGCGACGCTGAACGTGCCGACCACGAACCCGTCGGCCGTGACGAGCGGGAAGCCCGCGTAGAAGCGCACCTGGTCCTCGGCCACGAGCGGGTTGTTGATGAAGCGAATGTCCTCGCTCGCGTCGAGGATGATCGTGGGCTCGGTCGACATGATCGCGTGCGCGTCAAAGAGCATGTTGCGCGGCAGCTCTCGCTTCTCCACGCCGACCTTGGCCATGAGGAAGCCGCTCTTGTCGCCGACAAAGCAGATCGACGCGATCTGGCAGCCCGTCTCGGCCGCGGCGTACTCGCACATCTCCTGGAAGTGCTGCCCCGGGTCCACGAGGTGGAGCTCGCGCACCTTCTTGAGCCGCTCGGGCTCATTCTGCGGGATCGGCGCCTTGGGCCAGTCCTGGCGGGAGCTGTAGCTCAGCGCGTACGTGAACGGCGTGTTCTCGGTCACGGTCGAGGCCAGCTCCATGGCCGCGAGCTCGTCCTCCGAGACGCCCGGGATCATCATGGGCTGCGTGTCCGTGTACATGCTGAACTCGCTCAGCGACGCGTCCGAGGCCGTCGAGTTGGTCGACTCGGTGCGGTCCTTGTGCGTGCGCGTGCGCACGGTCTTGGCCGAGTCGTAGTAGAACATGTCGCTAGCGCCTTCCGGTGGGGTGCTCATGTTCTCGTTCAGCATGATCATGTCGTTCGGGCCGCGCGAAGCGTGGCGGCTGAGCGGCGGCATGGACGGGTGCGTCTTGACACGCATGGGCTCGCTGCTCACGTCCGAGATGCTGCTGTGGATCGAGTTCTCGTGGATCACGGGCGGGCCGCCGGCGACGCCGGCGCTCACGTAGACGTCGTCGTCGTAGGTCGAGTTGGAGGCGTCGGACGACGTCATCGAGTAGCCCGACATGCTGGGCTTGCTCTGACCCTGGCTCTGGCTGTTGCCGTTCGACCGGCCCGTGCGCGAGAGCGTGTCCGAGCCGGAGCTGCGCAGCGACGCCGACGACGAGTTCTTGCACTGCTGGCAAACGCGCACCTCCTTGTTGAGGCCGCCCTGGCGCAGGCTCTTGACTTCGGAGCACTTGCTGCAGACGACGTCGCCGCAGACGCGGCAGTGGTGCTTGCGGCGCAGCAGCGAGAACGCCTTCATGCACATGAAGCAGCAGACGCCGTCCTTGACGAACTGCTTCTTGGACAAAATCTGCTGGTTCGCGAGCGCCTTGGCGACCATGACGTTGCCGATCTCGGCCACGCACGCGACCATCTTGGTCATCCAGGTCTTGGTTAGCGACGACACGGCCGCGCGGCCCGGGTGGGCCTCGGACAGGTAGAGCGAGATCTTGAGGCCGTCCTCGTGGTTCATCTCCTCGACCACGATGCCGCAGCGGCGCAGCCGCAGGCGCACGACGTTCTGGCTCGCGGGCAGCGGCGCGCAGCCGTCGAGCTCGATCGACTCCCAGATGGACGCGCCGACGTAGAGCCCCGAGCCGCTCGCGCCGTAGACGCTCGAGTGCTCGGCGTTCTTCTCGAACACGTCGCCGTACCGCAAGAACACATAGTCGCGGTGCGGCAGATGGGGCTTGGACGACTGGAGCGCCATCCAGTTGACCGAGAGCGACTCGTTCATGCGCGCGGGCGTGTCCTTGGCCTTGAAGAGCGTGACGCCGTCGAGAAAGAGCGTGCCAAAGATCTCGCCCATGACGTCGCGCAGCTTGGCCGTGGTCTCCATCTTGAGCATGTTCATGACGTCCACGAGCGGCGCGCTGACCGTGGTCACGCCCTTCATGGTGTAGAACTCTTTCTCTTCGAGTTCAAAAATCTTGAGGTTGGCCTTTTCCCGCACGAGCGACATGTCGAACTCGCTCGTGAGCGCGTCGACGCGCGACTGGCCGAGGAAGCGCAGGTCGCGCTCAATGTCCTCGGTGATGCGCACGCGGTACGTCTTCTCGACGATCGGGAACATGGAGTACGCGCTGCCGCCCGTGGAGACGGATCCGCTAGTGGCGCCGCCGTTGCTCGAGCCGTACGACGACATACTCATTCGC
>JAADVV010000218.1:0-21659 GCA_023335905.1 Pythium pyrilobum | reverse complement strand
TGTGAACTTCCCGTGCCAGACGTAGTTGTGGAGCATCTTCTGTAGCCCTTTGATACGTGTGGCCATTGGCCACGCGTGGCGGGCAACGTACAGGAGCTTGGGGACAATGATGGCTTGGGCGATTTGTGCGCGCTGCAGCACGTCCGTCGTTTTCACTTCCGCCAGGTACAGTCGCGCGCGCAAGCTCTGTACCGCCAGAGCCCAGATCTGGGGTTCGTCTGACCTGCTCGCAATCTGAGCTCCCAGCATGCGCGAGAGCTGATCCCGGGGGATTTTCGGAAACCCCAGATCGCGTTCTTCCCCGGAGAAGCCGTGGCTGGAGAGTGCGATCGCTTGGCTCGTGCTCACGTTGACCGCGAGCCCGGACACCGCGGCGAAGGAGTCGAGCACGAGCGTCTGCGCAGTGATGGTCTGGTTGCCCTGCATGTTGAGGTACTTCTGCAGGAACGGGTAGATCGTGTTGGGCATGGTGCCGTAGATTAAGCCAACCGCGGCGTACTGCACGACGAGCCCGATGTAGTCACGGGAGAAAAGATTAGGCGTGCCACCGCCGCGTAGCGCGCCGGTCTCGACGTCGGGCGTCTGCAAACCTTCGTAAATGGTCACATCGGCCGCGGTGTCCTTCTCTCTGGTGGCGCTGCTGATGTACGAGATGCGCTCGCCGATGTCGAGATGCTTGGCCATCTTGTAGACTTGATGCGCTGGTTTTCGGTGTGTCTGGATGTCTTGGAAGCAGATTGCAAAGTGAGCGAGGAAGACTGTCGGTGCGGAGACTGCTGGGAGCTCGTGACTCGCCGTGGATGATGCCGCAACCTATCAGTGGGCCACAGCGAACGCGCAGGGGCCAGAGAGTACCAATTCTCAAGGTCCATCGGCTCTCCATTCTGGGTACAACACCACGAGAGAGTCTTTCATCCACAATGGCGCGTGTGCGGGAGGCTGGAATGGTTCGAATCCGTGGGCAGAGTGCTGGACACACGTCCTCGGAATGGCCGTCTTCACGCAAATCCCTTAACCGTCTCGCTCGTTGGACGATCAATTAGCGGCACATCAGTCAATAGGTCTGATGCTGCTTCGTGTATGGATTAATCACCGAGCCAAAGCCCCATGTATCCCTTGACGGGGAAGCGTTTAGAGTAAAGGTCGCTGCAAATGGATACTGGATAATCAGTCCACCGTGAAGGTGACGTTCCAGGGTCCAGAGAATGTTGGTGCAAGCACTCGGAATGATGGCGTCCATCTTCCCCCACTGTCAAGCCGCGCGTCGAGTCAATGACTCTGCGAACACAAATCGCCATCGCCGTTCCATGCATTGCCGAGACTGCTGTCGTGTTTCGGCTGTAGTGGCAGGCAGGCAGCGACGTTGAGGCCCCTTGCAGTGTGGTAAGCACGAAGAGGTTCTGGTACTTTGACTGCGTTAGAATTGTGTGTTTTAGCCATATGCCAGAATCAGGAAAACCCCTATAATCTTGTCGCTTTTCGTGCATGCATTTGAGCGCGTCTTCTGTCGATTGAGAGCGACGGGACCGACGTGCTCACCGATCGAATGAGCCTCATTATGAGGACAGGTGCGGATAGCACATAAATAGGGCTATGCTCCAAACTCCAGTTGAATCGGCGTGTGGAGCTTCTGCGTCTCCAGAGACCACCCACACAGTTACGATGCATAAAACTGGCCTACGAGGAAGTGCTCGATGCGACTAGGCAGACTCTTTAGCAGACACGATGCCGGATTCGTCAATGAAGCTTGCGCTGCCCACCGTCATTGTTATCGTTAGATAAGTATATCGTATGTATCTCCTAAATAAGTAATGTTGGCAGTCAGCTGATAGAAACCATTTGAAGACATGTATCATTCAGTTAAAAACTGTTCGGTTCGAAAAAACTGTTGGTGTCGGCGCTGATGCGCCAAAGGTTGTCACGGGCATCTCCTGAAGAAGCAGCAGCGACGCAGCGATGGCGAGCCTGACGATCAAGGAGCCGAGCAAGAAGCGCATGAAGGTGGAGGTGCTGACGGAGGAGTCGCTCCGCAGCAGCTTCTACCCGCCTGCGGTGCCCCCCCAGGCGCAGCAGCAGAAGTCTGCAGCCAAAGACGGCGACGACGACGACGAGAACGACGACGACGAGTCCCCCATGTCCATCATCGCGCAGTTCCAGAGCGACGACGTACGCGGCGATGAGAGCGATGGATGTTCTTGAGGGGTGTATAGACGATCTTAACTGTACTGTGTACTGGAACGCCAGGGAACGAGCGTGGGCCCGCGTCTGGACGTGCCGCTGAGCTCGAACGTGAACCAAATGGAGGAGCTCGTGAACCAGTTGCTGCAGCAGAGCGGCAAGACGCGCGTGCCGTACACGTTCTACGTCGGCGAGACCGAAGTGACCAAGTCGCTGCAGGCGACCGTCGAGGAGCTGGTACGCATTTTTGTAGAATACGATACTGCGCTCGGCGCTTTGGAGGACTCACGTCTCTTCGTATTCATGGCCCCAACAGAAACTCTCCACGGAGACGGCACTTTCGATCACGTTCCAGCCGCTCGCGGCCTTCCGTGTGCGTCCCGTGACCCGCTGCAGTGACACGCTGCAGGGCCACTCGGAGGCGATCCTCCACGTGAGCTTCAGTCCGGACGGCAAGCGACTCGCGAGCGGCGGCGGCGATGCGACCGTGCGATTCTGGGACACTAATACGTGCATGCCCAAGCACACGGGCCGCGGCCACAAGCATCACGTGCTGTGTACGGCCTGGTCGCCCGACGGAGAGCGCTTCGCGTCGGCCGACCGCAACGGCGAGATCCGCCTGTGGGATCCCGTGACGGGCAAGCAGTTTGGCCAGCCGTTGCACGGCCACAAGCAGTGGGTCAACTCGCTATCGTGGGAGCCGATGCATCGCAACATGACGTGCGAGCGGTTCGCGAGTGCCTCCAAGGATGGAACGATCAAGGTCTGGAACGCGCGCACGGGCCGCCAGCTCGCGTCGCTGTCGGGCCACACCGATTCGGTCGAGTGCATCAAGTGGGGTGGCGAGGGTCTGCTGTACAGTGCGTCCCGTGACCGTACGATCAAGGTGTGGTCCATGGAGGGTGAGCACGTCGGCAAGCTCGTGCGCACGCTGATCGGCCACGGCCACCGCATCAATACGCTCGCGTTGAACGTCGACTACGTGTGCCGCTCGGGTCCGTTCGACCACACGAACCGCCGCTTCGCCTCGCGTGAGGAGATGCAGCAGGCCGCGCTCGAGCGGTACAACGGTGTGCGCAAGAATCAGCCCGAGCGACTCGTGTCCGGCTCGGACGACTTCACGCTGTTCTTCTGGGAGCCCGCTGAGAATAAGAAGCCGATCGAGCGGCTCACGGGCCATCAGCAGCCGGTGAACCACCTGAGCTTCTCGCCCGACGGCCGCTACTTTGCGAGCGCGTCGTTCGACAAGAAGGTCAAGATCTGGAACGGCGCGACGGGCAAGTTTGTGGCGACGCTCAACGGTCACGTTGGCGCCGTGTACCAGGTCTGCTGGTCGGCCGACAGCCGCCTGATCGTGAGCGCCAGCAAGGACTCGACGGTCAAGATCTGGGAGCTCGCGAACCCGAAGAACGCGCAGGTGACGCTTTCGGGCCACGAGGACGAGGTGTACGCTCTGGACTGGAGTCCGAACGGCGACAAGGTCGCGTCCGGAAGCAAGGACCGCAAGATCAAGATGTAAGTGGCTGCTGATGAGGGGTGCATTGGATGGAATGGGTACACTAACCTCGTTTTTGTAACTATAGCTGGCGTCACTAAACTAGCCGGACGAACTCGCTCCTGATGATACGCGACATGTTTAAAACACATTCTAATAGAGTATTTGTATTGACCGCGACACCAACCGTTGTCAGTGTTTGAAACACTTCCCGCCATTCCCTCTCGTGCGCGGGGCGAACTTCTGCAATTCCGGAGCGAACCATGAAGCGCCAGCGTGAAGATGAGGCCACCGGCAACGTCTGTATGGCGCCCCACGCGGCCCTAAGAACCGGAGCTTTCTCGTACCAGTCTCCTCTGCGTCCAGGCATTCAGCGTGCCGTGTGGACGGCCTCAAACGGCGTCCTAGCGGCCGAGATCACGCCGACCAAGCGTTCGCGCGACCGCAGCGTCCCCATGGGTAATGACCAAGGCGGCCTTTTCGTTGGGTTGGAACCAAATTTAAAGCTGACTGAGTCTGCTCTGCATGTTCGTGTTGAAGACGCGATGAGTCGGTTGATGACTGCAGCGACGTCAGCCGCGCGCATGAAGAAGCGCGCGCAGATGACGCTCACGGGTCTCTTCGGCGGCGGCCTTGCCGCATCCGCGTCGCCCGCGATGGCCTGCTGCTCGGTTTGTTCCGCGACGCAGCCGACCAAGGCGCTCGTTCCCATGACGCAGCTGCAGCGCTGCGCACACTGCGAGCGGTCGATGGGCGCGTGCTGCTGCCGCGAATGCGAAGGCTGCGCGAGCGTCTTCTGCTCCAACTGCTCGACCATCAAGTGCGTCTCTGCTGCTGTGGGGGGATTCATGCATGGGAGAAGACCGGAAGGACTGACCGTGTCTGTGTGGATGCAGTTGTGAGGAGCAGTACGACCGGGTCTTCTGTCTGTCGTGCAACTACGACAAGTGCAGATGAGCGAGCGCTCGCGTGGCGGGGCGTGGTATTCGTTTTCAAATTCTTTCTAGTAACTGTGCATAGCAACTTCACCAGTGTCGACTTGTTCGTGTGGGGGATCCTCGTGGCCTTCCGTGCCCAATGTGTCCATGTACAAGAGCCACTCAACTGAAGACACTGTGGTCGTTCTTGTGGCGGCGAGTAAACCTCTTTAACATCTCGAGCGCGAGTTTGGGCTGGTCGCGAGGCACCATCTACAAGACACACGTGGGTAAACATCCCCATAAGAGACGGGGCCCCCTCTTACGTGCGAGATCACGACGACTTACATGGCCAGAGTTGAACACGCGCACGAGACTCAATCCGCCAGCGGAGCGCACCATGCCGACGTGGTCCCCATCGAGAGTCAAGTCGTTCATCGGTTTCTGGTTGAATGTCACACTTCCACTCCATTGCAGATCGTGGGTCCACCGGTCCTGCATGTTCCACGGCGCCATCGCGTCCGCGTCGCCAACGTACACGAGCACACGCACGCCGCTGTTGAGCACGAGCGCGACGTTCTCCTCGCTCTCCTCCAGAAACTCGACGGCGGGAAACGTTGCCGAGACGTCCGCGCTGCACAAAGACCACTGGTGGCCGGGCAATCCCAAGTACTCCAGCGCATGCGCGTTCACGAAATCTTCAAAACGCGTGAAGTAGTAGCACATGGACTTGGGGTCCGACGAGTGGCACACGCGACGCAAGTCGTACATGTTGCGGCCCGCGCCCATCACGCCCATGAGCGAGAGCTGTGTGAAGTTGGACACTGCGTCGGCTGCGTCGCGACAGACTTGCGGATACGACGTGTCGTCGTCATCCAACTCGAGCGCAAGCGCCCGCATACGCTTGCTGGTCTTGGCAGTCTTGAAGGACGATTGGCATTCCTTCGCGAGCCCAAGAGCGAGTTGCTGTTGCTTGCGCATCTCACCTTCCAGCACCCCAACGATGTCGTCTGCGTACTTGTTTCCCGTAGCAAAGTCCATGTACGTCTCGAGGTTCGCAATGGGCGACACGACACCATTGCCGATACCAACGCCTTTCAGTCTCATCCGCCAGCTCGCGTCCTTGTGGATCAGCGTCGCGGCGAGATCGGGCGCGTAGTGGCCGCCGTAGCTTTCACCAAACACGTAAAAGTCGTTGCCACGCAGCGACGGGTGCGTTCTGAAAAACTCGTCGACGAATCCCGCCAGGTCGTGCATCGCGCGTCGCTCAGTCCATTCGGTGGGGTTCCGGAACGGCTCGCTGAATCCCGTGCCGTGCGGTTGGTCGACGAAGATCACGTGGGCGACGTTCGTCCAGGAATACCCGTTCTTGAACAACTCGTTGGCTTCATCGTCGAAGGTGCACGGCCCAAGCTCAAACAGTGCAGCGACCAAGCCGGAGCAGCCAGGGCCGCCCGATAACCAGAGCACGAGCGGTATGTCTTGCTGCGGAGCCGTGGACGTCGACTCGAAGAGAACGTAGTAGAGCTCATTCAGGAAGCCGGAGTGGTGTGAGAGCTGCTCGCCACACAGAGAGGTTGCATTCTGGCCAGAGGCACCGGCGGACAGAAAGACGAGAACAGCTGCAATCAATTGCAGCAGTCGCATATTACCACGCGGGGACTCACGCGAATGAGAAGTCACCTACAGAGCTATCGCCGGGTGGCGACTGTTCACGCTTTGAAACCTGTGAAGTATCCATTCGAGGTTTCTATGAAATCCAGTACCAACGTTGAAGTCACTCCCTAAAAGAAAACGGACTCGAACGGGTGGGGGCGGTCATCCACTGGTATGATGGTTGCCGCTGAGAAGGCCAAATCCGCCGTATCCTCGCAGATCTCGTGGGTGTCTTCAGATAAATCGGATTGCGAGTCGAATGGCTTGCATATGCGTCCGAGAAGGTTGTGCTCGACAGAAGAGCGGGCGCCGTGGAGGATTGAAGTGGGGGTCGCAGAACTTTGCGTCATCTTCGCATAAACGGATGTTGGGAAAAATGTTGAACAGCAAAAACAACTTAGAGATGAACGCACCTTGTCACGCAGATACGACTGCATGAATGGATGAGTGCTGATCCATTCAGATTCCGAAGGAAACCGCTCCCGATCCGATTGCTGCTTCAGGGTCGTCGTTGGACCGGGAGTAGCTGGAGCGGCGCGGGAGAACCTGGAGCCATGAACGGTGCTACTCTTAACGCTTTCCTTTCGCTTTCCGTTGGGACGTCGCCGTGACACGATGGGGTACGTCGGATCTCTGGGTGCCCCGCTGCTGTCGCTCCCACCTTTGAAGCGGAACTTGTCGAACACGTTCAATGCCGACCTCGTACTGGTAGGCGGGTGTCTCAATGGAGAACAGTTCGCTGAAACCTTCTTCATCGTTTTGTTCCTCTTCTTGGGCTCCCTGGGCTCGAGTGTCTTGTCAAGCAAACGTTTGGGGGGTGAATTGGCTTCGATCGCGAGGGGATATTTCCTCGCAGGTAGAGCTGTCTCGACGTTATTTTTCTTCTTCACCATATAGCGCGCGATTGTCTGCTGCTTTGCGTTCGCGTGTCGAGCTTCCAACTCGATGATGGATCTCAAAATCGAACTTTCACCTCCATTCGCATTCGATCCCCTCCGAAGCTCTTGGATTCTCGGCCGTGAAATGTCGCTCGTTTTGGACTCTTGGCGGTCTCTCGCTGGGCTGGCCGAGTCAAGATCGAGGCGCACGTCAAGACCACAAAGATTGCTGTGGAGCAGTCGCAGGTGAACTTTCTCTTGGAGGTCTTGAGAAATAGTCACGAAACACTCCGCATCGGCTTCAATACCGTGCTGAAACTGAAGAAGCTTGTTGGCCGTCCAGGCGACAAGTGTGGCAGAGCCGACTCGGTCGTTCGCGCAACCAGATACACTTATCTTCAGCAACCTATCGTGTTGCCTAGATGAGTTGAGCCAAGATGCTGAGACTTCAAACCCTTTCAATGACTTCGCTTCAGCGATGAGCGTCTCGCCGACTGGAGGATTTTTTCGCAGAAACGCGTCGATTTGAACTGCCGTTGCGTCTGCAAGCTGCCGAATCGAACGAAGTCCGAGATATTCTAGCGCAGCAGCAGTAGATTCGTTGATACCGGATAGCTGCTGCAGGCATTGCCTTCCGGACGCGTCGTCCCATGACTGAAGTTGTAGGCAGCGCAGGAGCCTGAGAGTTAGAACCAGTAATTCCCCTCGTTCCTTACGCTGCCAAAAGTCTGCCATGGCTTGGGGAACGATAAAGGCTTAGAATGTGGTCCACAATTTCCGCGCTGCACGTAATTCTTACCTCCCATAAGACGACTTGATTCACGAACTGCATTTAGAGCTTCTTGTTCCAGATTGCTGTCGCTGATACTGGTTTTGCTAAGGACGGCCTGGATCAAAAGGTTCGTCTTTGCTTGGTCGGAATCAATACTTGTAGATCCGTCGGCACCGATGATCCGATGTTTCGTTGCCACTTCATACATCTGGTTCAATCGATGTTTTTCTTGCCTTCGAAGAGGAACTCGCACCTCCTCGAACCCTGCAACGACTCTGAGGAGGTCTTCGAAGGTCGGATGGGTCTCTTTCCCCAGTTCGATAATAGCCTTCATAGATGAAAACCTGATGCAGCTTTGGCTGAATACAGATCCGGCTATGGTGGGTTGTATAACGCCGCCTTCACTCCACGTTATCATCGCCTCGTCCTGCAGCTTCCCAAGGTTCGTGGTAATAAGCTCATCGATGACCACGTCGCACCGCTCCGTTCCCCTTCGCTGCGTAGCAAAAAACGTTTTCTGCAGCATATTGTGTGAGGAAGCAGCAATGAGTTGTTAGGGTTGACGACTTCTGTCGAACCTCAAGCCAAATTCTTGCAGAGCTTGCGTCTCTGACTTCACGACATAATGGACATGGAAACGTTAATGAAAATCGAAGTAGGGCCAGGTCCACGCAGTATCACGTACTCGTCTGCAATACGATTTCGGCATTCAGATACTCCGTCAGATTCACATCGAGGTGGCTTCTGATAACGATCTCAGCAGAATCACTAAATACAAATGTTGTGCTTAGAATGTAAACCGTGTGTCCAAGCAATAGTCTGACGTACCTGACAAGGTGTTCAATTTTATTGACGAGCTTGTTTTCAGCGAGGATGACTGCTGTACCAGAACTTTCGCCAAACGCGCTTAGGTAAGATAAAATCAGTAGTCCTGGCTGTAAGGTGGTCATTCGATCGATGGCTCACCTATCGAGACCTGGTCTTCCAGCACGACCAATCATCTGCAGTAATTGGCAGTCAGGGTACTCGACGTACCCATGAGCTCCCTGGTATAGCTTTGTCGATTTGACGACCACCAGATGCGCTGGCTTTTGCTACGTTAGCATTTGAAGCCTCGGCCGAAGACTTCAACAACGCACCAGATTGACGCCAACTGCAAGGGAACTCGTACAGCTGAACGGATAGCGTTAATTAATGATCAAAACGATTGAATTCAAATGGCCTTCTGCCTTTCCTCGACATACCATAACACTGGAAGTTTGTGCGCTTTGAAAAGGTCCTCAACAATCCCTCTGCGCCAAGACTCGTTAGACATTGATCAAAAAGGGACAACGAACAGAGATGTGAGCTTGCCTTTCTGTCGGTGTCAAGCCGGCGTGATGGTATCCGATACCAGCCTGGAGGGCCATCAACACTTTCGTATTGACGAGGTTCTGAACAAGATGGTCAGCACAGGCCAGCACGAGACAAAAACGCTCCGGGTAGAACCTTTTCCAGCTGATTCAAGTAGCACTGCCCAAAGAGAATGTCAATATGCGACCAAAGCACCATGCAGAGAGCATGGAGATTTACCAGTCTGTCTCTCTTTGTCGGATCAAAGATCCCAACTCGCTTCACTTCGGACGCGAGATGACTGCGTTGCTGTTAGTGGGTAAGTCATAGCCCGGAGAGGACGGTACGCACGCTGCCAATCGAATCGTAGCACTTCTTGAGTTGCAGAATACAAGTGTAGGCTTTCCGTTTGAGAATTGGCGGATGATTTCGAGTATGCGAGCGTCGAGATTTCTAGGTATCATTGCCAAAATCAGCTACAATCACTTGAGATCAAGCCAGAAAGCTCCTCGGACTAACCGCTCGAACAAGAAATCGTTTGTGGGATCACCACAGGCAACCACTCGGCACTTCAATGGCACTAACCACACCGTGGGGCCAATCTTTAGCCCACAGGCATCACAGGGTTCAATGACGGAGCAACCAACCAGGGCGATATTCACTTCCAAACTAGCCAAACGAGCACAAAGTCAAGCAACAATAAACCACACTGAGAAATCGCTGTGCTGAATCGCTGTGCTGCACCTGAAACAGTCCATCTGAGGGACACTGGATCCAAGTGGCGAGATCTTGCGCATTTGAGAAGGTTGCGGACATGCCTACGATTCGTCTGAACACTCTGTTAGCATCGCCGGGAAAGCGGACCATAGTGCATCGGTCACGAACAAGCTGCGAATGGGTAGCCAAGTGAATCCTCCTTCATCGCGCCCGGAGAGATACATCATTCGGCATATAACCGCCTCGAGTGTCGCGCCACGAGACGCGTCGCCAATGTGGTGGATCTCGTCGACGAGCAGCAGCTCCACAGACACCACTAGTCGCATCTTGGCAACTCCACCACGCATGATTGCATCCCACTACGCGTATACAGTGAGAGAAAAATCTACGGAGAATCTTCGACAGCAGCAACAAAACCTTCTCAGGGGTTGTCAACAAAACGTGGGCTTGCTCCAGTTCGTCGTCATCAATCTCTTGGGTGTCGCCCGACAGCTCTAGAAACCGCATACCGATCGAAGCCTCGCCAAATCGAGTCGCCCAGTCGGTCAGCCTGTGTCACATCAGAAGCATGATCGGTCGTTCAACATCTATAAGTTGATCATTCCACAGACTCACCTCTCCTGCAGCAACGCCTTCACTGGCGCGATGTAGACAGCTTTACGCTCAGCGCTCCCTCGCGACCGCTCAAAATCCTGCAGGAAAGCAGCCTCCATCACCGTCGTCTTCCCGGAGCCTTTTTTTCATTCGTAATCAGCGACATTCACTGTACGATGTCCTTCCTCGCCCACCCGTAGGTTCCCTTCGCACTCACCCGTCGGCGCGCAGACCAGCAGATTGCGCCGCGCCGCGAACGCCGCGCGCAGCACGCGCTGCTGCACTCGCGTGAGCATCTCGTACTTGAAGCATGGCACCAAATGCGCGGGGAACACCTCGCCTACACGCAGAGGCAGCGCGACTCTGTCGCCCATGTTTCCTCTTTCCTTCCCTTTCTTTCCTCGAGGTTTCCCTTTTGCCTTCAACCTTCATCAAGGAAGCAGCAATCAGGAGTGATGATCGGACAGTAAATAAATTACTTCAATTATTTCTCGCAAATGCACTGGTTTTTATTATTTTCTGAATCCTTTGAGTAATTCCATTCTAGCGGAGCCACTTGTTGCTCGACTGGTGGGTCTTGCGGCGGCTGTAGACGGCCGCGGCACGGCGACCACGACGCGAGATCGTCATACTGGAGAGTAAAGGGTTGGGCTGGTTGCTCGTCGGTGCTCGCCAGGAGTCAAGAAGCGAATAGCGGCGCGACGAGCTCATTTCCGAGCCTAGGTACTGTGAGTACATCATGGTCGAGGCTTGGGACATCTCCACCACGCGACTGTCGCCCACGAGGGGTTCAACTGGATGCGCGGGTGGTTCGGCATCGGCGGTAGAGGCGACATCGATCGCCGCAAGTGTTGATAAGCTAGCGCGCCGAGAGTTGTCGGCCTCTTCGTCGTTACGATCGTATTGAGCCGCCTTGCTCGAATGGTACTGCGAGTCGACGGGCTCGTAGGTCGCACGGATCAATGAAGCGCGCGTCGGTGCAAGCGACGGCTCCGTAACCTCGACGCCATTGACATACCGGAAACTCCTCGGTGGTGGTGCCATCTCCTGGATTGATTCTCCGTCGAAGATGTAGCTGCGGGGAGGTGGTGCGTAACTGTGTCGAGTCAAGTCATCCTCTCCCCGTTCTTCGTCCACATCGCGCTCACGGACGACATCAAACGTGCCCGCAACCGAGCCCCGCTCTTCGTCGACATTGAAAGTGCCTAGGTGGCTCGCTCGCGGGTTGTACTCAGCATCGACGTCAAAGCTGCGGTGGCTCAACGCGGCGTCGATGTCGACCGATCGTCGGCCCTCCTGATCCTCTACTCGCGCCTGCGAATCGATATTCATGAGCGTTGAGTTGTGCCAGCGTGCGCTGACTCGCTGGAAGAACGACTGCGACATTGGGCGGGTCTCGTGGGCTTCCTGTTCCTTGCGCTGCTCCGCCTTGATGATACGAAGGATCCGGTTCACGTTCGATACGACCTTCGCGTCCGTCGCATCTTTCTTCTCCACAACCGACTCGAGAAAAGCAACCATCGACGGGTAGTACGCAAGATCCTTCAGTAAGAAGGCTCCAGGCTCGAGCTCGCTCGACAAAAGCTGAGCTCGTGACTCCAAGACCCGCCGGAGAAGCTTGAGTAACACGGGGATATCGGGGTGGTCGATCGTGACACGGCAAAAGAGAAGCTCGAGGAAGTCATTCGACTGCATCTGCAGGTAGTTCGCGAGTTGACGTGCGATTCTCAAGACGCAACGGTAAGGGAAGCCTGCGACGACCGTTTTGTTGCAGTACCGCACAAGCTTCACGATCTCTTGGGGCAGCTCGAAGGCTTCAATACTTTCCTCAATGCTCAGAGGTGCTCGGAGGATGTGGGTCATCGCAGTTGTCAGTTGCTCCACCTCGGCAGCAAGATCACGCAAAAACTGAGGAGGATTCTCGAGGTCAAAGCCCATGAGGCAGTGCAACTTCTCTTTCCACTCCTGGAAGAGCAGCTCGAGGTTGTACGCAGGGTTCGTGAGGTCCTCTGGATCGGGCCGCGCCAGAAAGTTGTCCAAGTAAAGGCCGGCGATGAAATTCTCGGGCATGTGCACGTAGTCTTCTTCATCCAAGACGACCGAATCACGCTTGGCTTTCGATCGCTCGACACGGTTGCGGCAAATCACCTCGTCCACTTTCCGGCGCACTTCCGTTCTCCAGTATGAGTTCCAAATTAGGTCACTCTTCTCGTGGTTGTCGTCGAAGAACTGGGCGGCCATTGTCGGGTTCAAGTGGATCTGGTACACAATCGGGTACGGCAGGAAGCGGCCAAGACCGCTATACATGCTTTCGCGGACGGCATAATCCTTTGTCAAGAGCGAGTACAGCACCTCGAAAGCGGGCTCGCGGAGTGCCTCGGCTCGCAAGAAGTGCTCGTGGAGAACGTGCTGCCGCGACTGGATGGCGATGCCAAGAATCTCGACCCACAGTCCACTCTTCTCAACGTACTCGGCAACTACAGTACATGTGTCGCACAGTTCCGCAAGGCACGACAGCGCGAAGAAGGCCTGCTCGTAGTCGAGGTGGTCCGCGATGACTTGAAGACTCCACGTGAACCGGCAAAACGGCGCGAACATCTTTTCCAGATCGAACTCGAGCCCGCAGATCTTGTTCAAGATCAGCAGCGCAAACTCTTGGCGGTTGAGGTAATCCACGTTTCCGAATTCGGCCTCCATACCTGGAGGCAATCCATCGAGGTCGGCGGCTTTCGCGTTACGCGACATAAAGCCATAGCTCGAGAGCGATCGACGGGATGAGATTGACATGCCACCCTTGTCTGACCGATCGTACGGGAGCAAGTAGCGGCCGAGTGTCGCAACAGAGACGGGCTCGCTCTCGCAATCTTCGACATCCGCGTATCGTTCGAGAACTTCCACTGTGGCTTCCTTGAAGACTGGGAGGTCGACCAACACGCTCATGCACTGAAGTGCAGGCAGCGTATCGGCGTAGATACCCACAGTTGGGTCCCGATTCTCGTTGAGGAACACAAACACGGACTCGATGAAATCGCGAGGAGTGGTCGGATACAAACACTCGCCCGTGATCGCCTCTTGGTCGCTTTCGGCCTTTTCGATGAGAATGCGCAGGTAGATCCCACCGACCAGAGGTTCAGACTTGAGGCAATCGTACATGTAGCTCATCGCGCTCTCGAGGAAGAGCAGCTCGTCGTCGTCGCCGTGGTTACAATGATCAGCGATCAGTTGCATCAACTCGCTGCGCGTGCTGTCGTTCCAGATGCACGTTGGCTCGCGAATCTCGGTCGACAGGATCATCCAGAAGTCGTGACCACTGGGGCGGTCCAAGCAATCCAGGAACTCAAGAGGCAAGAGGTTGGCCAACGCGTCCAGACCTTCTGATCGCGATGTGCCATCGACTCCCAAGCTCATCGCTCGAAGGGCGTGGAAGGCAGCTTCGACTACATCCCGTTCTTTGAGAGCGACGATCCCATCATCAGAACTGACAGTCGACGCAGGTCCACGTGCCACGTCTTCGGCAGTGCTCAGCAGAAGGTAGAGCGCGCGCCAAAAGAGCTTCGTCGACAAGACGAGCTGGTCTTGCAAATGGCGGTTCGCGCATAGCGACGTCACGATCCCGTACAGCAGCTTCTGGATTTGCCACGGTTGGCGATCTTCATAAGCCGTGAGTAGACGCTCCAACGTCTTGCACAGTCTCTTGGACTGGTCAGTCTGCACCATTTGAGACTGCGAGTGAAAGGCAGGTCCGACGAAAAGAGACGCGGTTTCGTCGTCTGTCGCGGCATCGCTTTCATCCGAGAACAGTCGTGCCGTCGCTGGCACGCTCACGACGCCAGAATCGGCTCCACCACGGAGGAGTGACTTCAGGCCTCCTTCCGATGACACTATGGTCTGCAGAATTCCAAACGCAGCGTCCTTCGAAGCAAAGTCGCTCCCGACGGCATAGTCATCAACCATGTCGAGCAGCACGTCCCACGCTCCGTCAATCGCGAGTAGCTTGGCAATTGTGAGAGGTGCCGAGGAGACCAACCGATGAAGGATCTTCACGCACAAGTCACGAAAGTTTTCTCCGCTACCCATCTTTGGCGACGGTGCCGCAATCGTTTCCAGCAGCAAGGGGAGCGCTCTCGACTCGAACGAAAAGAATTGGAAGCTGAACTTCTCGAGAAGTCTCAACTGAGCGAGCAAGATGCACTCGATGACCTCATCCGACGTTCTTCCGTTGTCCATCTCGAGTTTTCGCTCCAAAAGACTGCAAAGAGTTTCGTACGCCGCCCGCACAGTCAAGACTGCAGCACCGCGTTTGCATAGCTCACGGTACCGGTGGCGAAGTTCAGACATGCTGAACGTCTTGTCTCGTGGCCATCTAAACGTCTTGGACGCCGTCGCACTCTCTTCCTCCACACCAGAGAGAGACGCCGTCTGGCGTAACTGCAATCCCTTCCACTTCTCCTCGATCGCATTCATCAGGACCTGTGGTTCTTCGATCCCATCCAAACTCGTCTCTTCACCCTCTGCAATCGTGGAGAGAAAGTATCCACTGCAGTACACGTCACGCGACAGCTCCGAGTACTTGACCGGCGGAAGCGACACGTAGCGGTACGTTGCAGCGACGTCCCGGTTGAGGTCAGCAACGAACTCCTCGATGTGTTCGCGCACCATCAACCGGAGATGCTTGCGCATGGACGAGGTCCAAAGTACGCGCTTGTCCGTTACGCGCCCAGTGAATACGTCGGCGAAGTACTCAGGAGTCTCAGCGTCGAGAAGGGAAATGAGCGGCTCTGGAAGCATGTCAAGGAGGTAACTCTGTCCTGGTCGGGCTTCTCGGCTGTCCTGCACACGATGGTACTGTTGCAATAGCCTCGACTCCTCAGCGAAGCGGGTCGAATCGGACACCGTCGAGTCGAAGTCTGCCGAGAAGACGAAGAAGAACAAGCCAAACTCGAAGAGCTTGGGGCCGTTCGCTGGGCCCAATGACAGCAAGATCTCGCTGGCATGCTTACGCACTGCCGAGTCATCCACGAGAAGCAACTGCACGAGATGAGACAATTTGCCCTTTGCCGATAACAGTCTCTTCCCAGTAGGCAGCGGAAGCAACCACCCAGTGCTATGTGACGAACAGTCCGGCTCGTTGAGCACAACGTTGCGCAGAATGGTCAACGCACTCAAACCGACGCTCACCGTATCGACTGGTTCTGCCATGAGCTCCATCCACCGGAGCTCGGGGACCTCGTGGAGGGGACGCCACTCATGCTCGTCACTGTCGTGCTTGTCATGGATCGTGCAGCAGCAAACAACAACTCGATGCAACGCGTTCTTGTAGCTGCGCAAGTGCTGATGGAGTTCGATGGGAGAGTACGGACCACTAGCGTCTCGTTCGTTTTCTTCCTTGGCCTTGCACGTCCAGCGCAGCGTGAATCTTGAATCACTCGAAAGCTGGGTCATCGGAATCGACGAGACACTCGCATACTCTGGGACGATATCAAGGCCCATGACTGGGAACTCGTCGCCGTCGTAGCTCAGCGCCCCATTCACACCACCCTGGCCAGCGGGCAACCGTCGGTGGCACAAAACCGCCAAGAACAGGATTGCCGTGAGGTGCAGATCCTTTGTGAGATGGTCCGTCGTCGTCTTGTCTGTACTCGTGTTCGCGAGCAACTGGATCAGATCACTGACGTCGCGAGTCTCAAACGATTTGATCACCAGCTCCATCAAAAAGTCAACTCGATACGCTGGAATCGCGCGAACACTCGGAAATGCGCGCGCAACTTCGATCAAAGTCCGCACCACTAACGCTTCGCTGCCCTCAGCTGGTGACTGCGCAAACAATTCTGACGAACGAAGGTGGCGGATATCGGTGTCGGCGTGCGGACTATCGCTGGTCACCCCAAGAAGACGCATCTCGAGCCATCGTTGGTACACCGCGTCGTAGAAGCCTTTCGGAGACTCCAATATGACAAACATTGAGTGGAACACGTGCCCCAACTCGCCTGCGACGAACGCATCCTTTGCTCGTCCTCCACCATTAGCGATAATGGAGTTCCACTTCGTCGCAGCCTCGTTCAGTCGTATCGAGCCATCGCGAATACGAGCGACGAGTGCACGCAGGTACACATCTTCGATGACCACCTCATCTGCAAGTGACGGGTACTCGACCTTGAACTGCCGGTGGTTCCACGCTAGCGAAGAGCCTTCTGCAACGGCTCGACTCGCACCGTCGTCGATCATTTTGATCGTTCTCTCCATCACGATCTTCAGCTCTTCGCGCGTCCGACCGTTCCAGATAACGTCAGGCAAGAAAAAATCCTGCTGGATTAGGTCCGCCAATAGACCGACGTCACCGGCCGACTCGCCTTGATAGTTCGACCGCGTCCCATCGTCGCGAACCTTTGGTGTGCGCGATAGTGTGCTCTCAGGTAAGTATGTGGCGATCTCTTGGCGCATGCGTCGAATGAACCACTCCGATCCACCCACTCCGCGCTGCTCGTCGCGGTGCTTCTTTGTCTTGGTATCTTTGGCTCGCTTGTGGGCGTGTTCCGAAGGATGGAATGTCTTTTTCGCCGACGGTATCGATATCATGCGGATAAAGCCATGCGGAAGCATCCTGCACAGCATCTCGAATGACTCTCGGTGGTGCACGAGCCACATTCCAGCGATGTACCGGAACGTGAGCCGGCCAGCCTCCGTCGGGAAGAAAAATGCGCTGTATAGGACTCGAATCGTGAGGCCGCTTTGGAGTGCCGCATCGCACATACGCTGGTGGGACTTTGCATCCGTGTTATCGAGTGTGACCTTGAGAAGACCCGTCGAGAACACTGCGAGACCAACAGCGGACGTTTGGCCCGCCAGCTGCTGGAGTCGGCAGGCATTTACGCTCAGACGTTTGATGATCATGTCGAAGTCGTTGTTGTCTGTATTCTGCCGTCCCTTGATGGTCACGTCGTACAGAAAGTCGAGCACTGCAAGCGAGCACAGCGGCTGGTTGGGTCGCTCTAATACACCGACCACGACGTTAACGAGCTTCTCGTTACCGATCACGAGACCCCGCACAGACTTCTCTGCCTGCTTGTGTCCGTTCGCGCGACGCTTGTCCACCGATAGCGAATGGAGAGTCCGGATACTCCACAGCGTTGCCAATTGGTCGCCGGACTCGATGATGATCAGGAGCCTGTCAACAAAATCGGAGACACGCTCATGCGTCTCGTCGCTCGCCAGTCGATAACAACCATCATTGACCCGGCAGAACGATTCCAAGACGATCGAGATCTCGTTGAAACGCATGGGTGGCTTGGCCGCAAATCCAAGCTACGCGGTGAAGAAAGCAATTAGTAAGCTTCACAAATACGTAATGTCCCCTGGAAGGCAGCGTACTTACCATGGTAGCGAGTCCCTGGAACAGGGACCGAAAGCTGAGCTGCACAATCTTGGCGTCCACTGCGCTTGACCCAAAATCTTGCTCTTCGACGTTGAAGTTGAGGTTCTCAAGGCCAAACAGCAGCTTGTCATAAGCCGTGTTGATTGCACCTGCACTGGATCCGTCCGCGATCAGCTTGTCGAAATCTTTCGAGAGCTCACGATACATCGGCACGAACATGCCTTCCTTGTTCAGATATTGTAGCTTTTCCACGTCGACGCGAAGCAGACTTTTCACAATCAAGCGCGGGTTCACCCGCGAGAACTCTGGACTGAGCGTGACCCGATGGTTCTGGCAATAGAGACACCCGTCGAAAAGGTTCGCCATCAGACTCGAGTCGTCGCCAGTGAGGTAGGCGACTCGTTTGCCATCCTCAAAGTCCATCGCAATCATCTTTGGCAAACCTTGGTGATCCTGGTGAGGGCTCGTGACGTTGACGACGCGACGGAGATCCCTTAGCGAGAACGACTTCTGCTTCATCTTTTCCACGTCATCTTCAAAGAGCATGCCGTTGATCACGACAATCTGCTTCTTGCGGAAGCGAAAAAAGCCATAGCGACCGCTCCGCTTTACGACGTGCACGACGCTGTTCGGATCCCATCCAATGTTTGTCGACCCACGACGTGCTTCTGATGCAAGCTGGCTTGGTTTCGGCAGTTGGTTAGTTTCCTCGCATGTGAAGCGGATCCCAATGACCCCAGACATCTCGCGCATCTTCTCGATGATCTGTGCACGCGAGTCGGAATAGACGTAGAGATACTTGTCTTTGACTGTGATGGCGAATGCGTCACGGTTCTCCGACGGGATCGACATTCGCTGAATCGATCGGTATTCAAACTCATGTGTGTTTCGATTCACGACGCGGACGGCGATCAGCGCCCGAGGGGTGAGGTAGATTTCGCTTTTCTCGCGTTGGCCGCTCGGCTTGCCCAGAAAGCCGCTGAACTGGTAACAATCGACCGAAAACGCGCGCTTGAAGTCGTCAAAGCTGCCTGTTAGGTGACTCATGAGTTCTTGAAGGAAGACATTACGGCACCGGAATCGCAGCCGCAGGTACATGGGGTCGCTGTAGTGCTCCATCGCTTGCCTCTTTGCATCGCTCGCCGACTCGAGGAACAGCCGATACTGCCGCAAAAGCACCTCTGGGTTCTGGACGGCGATACCACCGCCTTCGCTCGTCGCACTGGACGAAGAGATCGGGCCGGACATGACCATCCGAGAAGATCGCGTGTTTCCCATCCGCGCAACCAGCGCTCTGCGGCTGTGTAGTGCTCCGTGGCGACTCGTGCCAGCTTCGAACGTCACGTGCTGACCAAACCCCATCGACAAAGGCGGGGCCTGCACTGCTTGCGCATGGAGCGACGCAGAGGACGCCTCGCTCACGTCACCTTCAACGTACGTCGCTGCAGGGTTGTTGGTCATTCTAGCGAGAATGCCGACACAGGCTTCGACAGTGGCGAGGCCCGGGTAGCCAAAGAGGATGCGGTGCAGCATGCGCGAGCGGCGCGCGAGCTGCTCGTGGAGTGTCTTGGAGAGCTCGAGCTGACGCTGGGGGTTGGTCTTTACGAGGCATAGAACGAACTGGCAGAGCTTCATCACTGGCAGGTCTGTGAGGTATCGCTGAGTCTACACGATACGAACATCCAGTCATCTTCAGCAGATTGTAGATACGTGAGGCACTCACGGCAACGGTCTCACCTTGGGGTCCAAGTCGAAGAGCGCGAGCAGGCTGGACAGGAATGTGCTCTTCGTCAGCATCACCTCACGGATCTGGATCTTGTGAGCCTTCGATTCTAGCAGTCGCTGGAGCACCATGAGGATCCAGTACAAGACCACGGGGTTTCGTCCCACGAGGAGCTCAGTGATGGTCGCCCAATAACCCTCACCACGCTGCAACCATAGCAACAAGCGCGTTAGTTCTGCTCCACCTTCATGACACCACAAGCACACACGGTCGTACCTCGAGCAAGATGCTGACAAATTCCTTCATCGCAGGCGGCGCCTGAAGCAGTCGGTACATGGTTTGCAAATACGTGATGAGGAACACGTGACGAGATCCGTGCCGGCTCACAACGTCGCGAATCTCACGTGCCACGTAGAAAATGGCCTTGTCAAACGGCTTGTTCGGCTGCGCGACAACGCCAGCGGTCGGCGTGTTGGCGTTGAACTCGAGGGCGAGCGCGTGGAAGCCGTCGTCGATGCCCATTGGGAGCTGTCGCTGCGACCGCGCTGTCTTGTTGGCCCCATGCGCCGCAATTTGCTGCAGGATGCTCGACTGGATGACTCGCAACTCACGGTCCATCACGCTTCCTTCTGACGGCGCCGAGAGAAGCTTGCCGCCTTCTAACTGGATAATCTTGTATGGCACCATGCGGAGTGCGTCCGGCACGCGGTCGACAACGACATCGACCTGCGTATTCTTGAGCGCATGGCACGACGCGAGCAGCTCCGTGAGCAGCTTCTCGCGGTGCGTCGAGTAAAACGTCCGGCGAATGCCATCGACAAAGAGGATCTCAAACGCCTCGTTCGAATCGCCAAACATGATTAGCGAGAACACGCGCGACAGCGGACGGCTGCTGATGACGATGTCGTTCTCCCCCAGCTCAGCGATGAACTGTTCCGACACCGACAGAATGCGCGGCACGAGCGGCTTGTTCGTCGACGAGACGCGCGTCACCGGGTACTGGAACGAGATCTCGTCGGCGTAATCGGTGCCGCCCTTGGTCGCGGCCTCCATGGTCTTCTTGCGGTACTCGTTGATGCCCATGCCGTACGCGCGCATGACGCGGTGGATGGCCTGGGCCATCTCCGTGCGCTTGTCCACGACAAAGAGGCTCGAGTTGTCCGAGTGGTTCAGCACGATCGCGTTGTGGTCATCACACACGAGGTCGATGGACACGAGGCTCGTATAAGGAATGTGAGACACGAACTCGCCCTCGCCATCACGCTGGTACACGCCGTCGGCGCGGATCTCGACGACGCACGGCGACTGGAGCCCGCGGCGGTGAAACTTGGTGCACGGGAACGCGTGCGGCTGCAGCTCCGGCCGCGGCGCACGCCCCGGCGTGCGCGCCTGGTGCTGGCTGCGCAGCCGCATGAGACAGACCAGCACCTCCATGCGGTAGTGGCAGCGGTAGACCGTCTTCTTGATGCGGTGGCGCGGCGTGAGGATCGCAAAGTCGGCCTCGCCCTCGAGCGGCGCCGCGCTCTCGACGTCGTCGTACGACCACGAGTTGGTGAGCATGTGCGTGTCCGGATCCAACGTGGAGAAGCCGCGGTCGCCGAAGCAAAGCACGCGGTCTTTGACGACAAAGCTGCCGACCTTTTGCACCATGAAGCGCGCCACGAACGCGCGCACGTCCATGGCTTGGCGCTTGGCGGTGGCGAAGCGCGTCAGCGGGTGGCGGTCGGGGGGTTTCTTTCCGCCCTCTCGATGCGGATACGAAGACGCTGGGCGGCCACTCGTCTAATAACGCAATGCGACCACAGACGTTTCCCCTCGGCCGTGCGGTTGGCGGCGGTTCCACGAGGAAGAGGAGGATCGTCAAGAGACCGATCTCGTCGACGGCGAGAGACCGCGGGTGCGACACACCTTGTCCCCACGCTCTCTGCCTCTAGGTGCAATCGCCCATGATGAGAATAGACGTGCGCTTCCATCTGGAAGCCGCCCCAGTGGCCCATGGCGATGGGTGCCATGGGGGGGGGGGGG
>JAADVV010000217.1:0-21666 GCA_023335905.1 Pythium pyrilobum | reverse complement strand
CTTCGCTCCCCTCTGTATCCTCCTCATCCGTCGCCCGGAAGTTCTCGCACAGCGTTGCCAACGGCGCGATAAGTGCGGTGGCATCAAGCCAGTGCTTTTGCCCCCGCGGTCATTCTCGTGGAGGGGACCGACACTCTCCGCCACCGACCGGTTTTCCGCTTGTGGCTTTAGTCTAGTAGTCGGTGGTGTGACGTGTGCCGCTCCCCCTTTCGCCGTGTGGGGGGCTCTCCGTGTCGCGCGCATTTGCCTCCGGCGCCGAGAAGCTCTCACGACACGATGGACGCCCGCGGCGAGATGAAGGCGCTGGACGCGCAGATCGACCGCCTGCGCCGCGCCGAGAACCTCACGGAGAACGAGATCTTCGAGTTGTGCCAGAAGGGCAAGGAGATCCTCTCGGCCGAGTCCAACGTCCAGCCCGTGCGCTGCCCCGTGACCGTCTGCGGCGACATCCACGGCCAGTTCTACGACCTGCTCGAGCTCTTCAGAATAGGCGGAAGCTGCCCGGACACCAACTACCTGTTCATGGGAGACTACGTGGATCGAGGCTACTACTCACTGGAGAGCGTCACGCTGCTCGTCGCGCTCAAGGTGCGCCACCCGGAACGCATCACGATTCTGCGCGGCAACCACGAGTCGCGCCAGATCACGCAGGTTTACGGCTTCTACGACGAGTGTCTGCGCAAGTACGGCAACGCCAACGTCTGGAAGTACTTCACCGACCTCTTCGACCACCTGCCCATGACCGCGCTCATCGAGAACCGCGTCTTCTGCATGCACGGTGGCCTCTCGCCGTCCATCGACACGCTCGACCACGCGCGTGCGCTCGACCGCGTTCAGGAGGTGCCGCACGAAGGCCCAATGTGTGACCTCGTCTGGTCTGACCCGGATGACCGCTGTGGATGGGGCATCTCGCCGCGTGGCGCCGGCTACACCTTCGGCCAGGACATCACGGAGCAGTTCAAGCGCAGCAACGGGCTCACGTTCATTGCGCGTGCCCACCAGCTTGTTATGGAAGGCTACCAGTGGACGCACAACCGTGGCGTCGTCACGATCTTTAGTGCGCCTAACTACTGCTACCGCTGTGGCAACCAGGCCGCGCTCATGGAGATCGACGAGGTCATGACGGAGCGCACGGGCGACAAGGTGTACGACACGTGCAAGTTCATCCAGTTCGACCCCGCCCCGCGCGATAGCTCGTTCAACGAGAAGAAGCGCACGCCCGACTACTTCTTGTAGACTCAGCAGCAGACACACATACAGACGCAGAAAGAACACTCCAGAATCGCCCGGCGCAACTCAGCGGCACGTCCACCACCGTCCCTCCTCCGCGCTCCTCGAGCATCGGTCGGCTCGGCTGCTTGCATAGTTTTCTCCATCAATAGTTTCCCGGCGCAGGCTCCATAGTACTAGTGGTAGTATATTTTTCTCCCTTTCGCTTTCGCTTCCGTGCCTCGGGTTCTCGGTCTTGGAGAGGGGAATGCGGCATCACATCATGGTGAGGAACTGCTGGAGCTGCTTCTTGAGCTCGTTCGAGTCGCTGTGCATCGGGTACGTCTCCAGGGCCTTGTTGACCTTGGTGTACGCGTCGTGGAAGTCGCCGATCTTGTACGCGAGCAGCGCTGCACGTACACAGTGTCAGTCCATACTGATCCAGCCACTGTGGTCAGTCTACACACTGTACAGTACCTCGGTTGAAGCTCGGTTCGAACATAAAGTCGGCGAGCGACTCGGAGAGCTGGAAGTTGGCGCGCGCCTGGTCCAAGTTGCCCTTGCGCAGCTCGAGCACGCCGAGGTTATTATACGACTCGGCGTGGTTGCTGTCCACAGAGACCGCGATCTTGAACGCCTGGTACGCGAGCCCGAGGTCGCCGATGCCGATGGCGACCTGACCGATGTTGTACCAGACGTCGGCCATACAGTCATCCGAGGCCATGGACAGCGCGCGGTCAAAGCACGAGAGCGTCATGTCGTACTGCGACGCGTAGAAGCAGCAGAGGCCGATGTTGCACCAGAGCTCGGCGTTGTTGATGTCCATCTGCAGCAGCCGCCGGTAGTACCGCAGCGCCACCTCTGGGTGGTCCGTGTAAAAGTAGGTGGACGCGAGACACGCGGTGGCCTCGATGTTGGACGCGTCGAGCTGGAGCACCTCCTTGTAGATCTCGACGCTCTTCTCCGAGTCGTTGAGCATGTCGTGGACGCGCGCGATGCCCAGCAGCAAGTGGATGTCGCCCGGGAACTTGTCCTTGGCGCGCTCGTAGCGGTCGAGCGCCGTGTTGGGCTGGTCAAGTCGCAGGTACACTTTGCCCAGCTCCAGCACGGTGACCACCATGTCCTGGTTGCGCAATGATGACTCGAACTGCTTCTCGGCGTCCCGGAAGAGCCCGAGCTGGTAGTAGCACTTGCCCAGGCGGGCCTTCCACCACCAGTCCTTGTAGTCCGCCGCGACGGTCGCCTCCGCGGCGAGCTCTAGGGCTTTGCGAGGGTTGTGCTCGTGGTAAAGCAGGTAGTCAATGAGTGTCTTGGCGATCGCGGGACGCTGCGCGTACCTCTTGAGGTCGAGCCGGTTGACGTCGATGAACACGCCGCTGTCGCCAGACTGCATGGACGCCGTGCCCAGGCGGACCTGGCGGCCGAGCGTTGTTGCGGGGCGCGACGTACCTGGGCGGTTACCCTGCAGTGCTCGATCCACAGAGATGCCTCCTGTACCCGGCCGCGACCCCGTGCCCGGGCGCGCGAAGCCGCTCAGCGGGCGACCGGAGGACGTCATGGGGCGCAGACTCGGGTCCGCACCGGAGGCGCCACCGGCGCGCGTGCTCGGACGGTTGATGGACGTGCCGGGGCGCGGCATCGACGCCATGACGTTGTCGTCGAGCAGCAGATCGGCGGCGCCGTCCTCCTCGAGCTCCGAGTCGTCGATGAACGTCTCCTGCGTGAGTGCGCGCGTCTTGGTGACCCACGCGGCCTGGTCGTACGGGTTGTGCGCGAGCACCTCTGTGCAGATTTCCACACACTCGGCGAAGCGCCGCTGGCGCGCGCGCAGCAGCGCCATGTAGAACGGGTCCACGGCCTCCAGCCCCATGTTGTTCTCCTCGTTGCGAGCAGCTCTGCGCCTGTTCGTGCACACGCCCGCGACTTCAACCCTTGAAGTAACAGTATGAAGTGGCTGAGGACAGATCTCTAACACAACACCTACTACAAAATATCGACTAGTATGCTGGTATGTTATCGGAGAGGTATTCTGAGACATTTTGACATTGATACAGAGTATGCGATAAGGCAGGCCATTAATTATCAACGAATCGAAGTATGCATCCGCCGCAGCTCGACCCGGAAAGTTTACGTGCGGGCGGTTCTCCGCGTGTGCCCACACTCGCGAGCTCCCCGCGTGAAACGGACCATGAGCCGCTCGTCATCCGCGCGCCTCGCGTCGCCGCCGCGGCCCAAGATGCTGGGCACCGTGCTACCGCAGGACTCGATGCGCGGCAAGCGCGCGCCGTGGAACGCGCCGTCGTCCGCGCCGCGCGCGCCGCTGCCGCCGCCGCCGCCCTCGTTCGTCTCGTCGGCCGCGTCTTCCATCGCGTACCAGGAGAACCTCCAGCTGCTCGCCGCCGCGGGCCGCGACCTCTTCCGCCAGGGGCTCGCGTTCGATGGCGTGCGCCCCACCAAGCAGGAACCGCGCCACCCAGCGGTGACGCCCAACCTCCTCACTATCCCGGAGGACAACTCGGTCACCACGGCCGACGCGTCGGCGCAGAGCGAGCTCATCGTGATCGTCGGCGGGCCGCTCAACGGGCGCGGCGAGCCGGGCCTCTGGGTCTCCAACCGCATCGCCAAGGCCATCCAGCTCTACTGGCAGGTCATGCTCTCGTTCGCCCGCGAGGACGAGAACGACGAGGAGGAGGACGACGAGGCCGCGCGGCCCAAGCCGCTCTGCTTCCTCGTGCCCACGGGCGGCGAGTCGAACGACGAGGGCGTCGTCGAGAACGAGGCGATCCGCAACGCGCTCGTCGGCACGGGCATCTCGCCGCACCATATTGTCATGGACTGCACGGCGGTACGTTTGTTGGTGTGCGGACACTGCCACCGCCGCCACCATCGGCGACTGACGAATCTCTTTGTTGCTGTCTCCACAGACGAGCCTCGTGGACAACGCGATCCAGTTGGTCGCCATCCTTCGGCACCTCCGCGTGAGCAAAGTGCACGTCGTCACATCGGCGTTCCACCTGCCGCGCGCGCGGCTCTGCTACGACGAGGTGCTGCGCGCCGCCGCCGACCTCGCGCCGTTCCAGCTCTTCTTCCACGGTGCCCCCGACGGGCTCAAGGCGAGCGAGCGCGCCGAGCGCAACGTCGCCGAGCAGGAGCTCATGGTCCACACGCGCACCGAGCTCGACGCGGCGCTGCAGCAGATGCGGGCCAAGCCACCGGCGAACAAGCACGGCGGCCTCCGGCCGACCTTCCACTCGGACGTGTAGTTGCCGACCCTTCCAGCCAGCTACCGACTACTACCGAATAGAGCGAGCCAAACTACTGCATGTCGTCGTTCCGATTATTAGTTATTGCGTTCTACGGCAGCTCGTACCCGGCGCTCTGCGCGAGCCGCTTGACCTGCGCGATCGCGTCTCGCTGCGAGAACGACGCGAGCAGCGCGACCATCTCCTCGTACACTTCGGGCGAGAAGCGCGCGTCGCCGTCGGTCTCGCCGAGCGCCTGGCGGCCCTGGTGGAGAAGCAGGAACGTGCGCACGAGCTCGGCGACCTCGGCGTTGGCCTCGCAGCGGCGCATGAGCGCGAGCAGCTGCGCCGACGCGAGCGGGAAGCCGTCGCATTCCATGTTGTACGCGACGTGGAGCGTGCGCTCGACGAGCCCGACGGCCGTGCCGATGCGGATGAGCGACGCGTACATGCCCTCGGGGATGCGCAGGCCCGCGGCGAGCGTCTCGCGGAAGAGCGAGAAGCACATGTCGATGCCGTTGGCACCGTAGAGCCCGTCGAGCAGGATGTCGAAAAACTTGGCGTCGGTCGCGACGCGCCGCGTCTGCATGTCCTGGAGCAAGTCGACGACGCCCGCGAGATGGCCGTGCGTGGCGTAGATGAAGCCGAGTGTCGTGTACGTCTTGACGTCGAGCGCCACGCCCTGCTGCCTCATGGCCGAGAGCAGCGCCATGGCGTCGTTGATCAGGCGGTGGCGCCCACACGTCGCGAGCAGCGATGTGAACACGTGCATGTTGGGCGTCAGCTGCAGCTCGAGGAACAGATCCATGAGCTCAAACACGTCCGAGAACGGCGCCTCGCGGTAGTTCTCCACCATCTCGACCATCGTGATGTGGTCCGGCTCCACGCGCGGGTTCTCCAGCAGCCGCGCAAACAGGTCCTTGGCCAGATCGAACGACTTGGTCTCGGCGAAGCAACCCAGCGCGTCGTTGTACTGCTCGCGCGCGAGAAACCACGCGTCGCCGCGCGGCGACGCCTCGGCGTCCTCCACGGCGAACGCGTCCTCGAGCACCTCCTCCAGGAACGCCACGTCGTGGTGCGTGTGGCAGAAGCGGATCGCCGAGCCGAAGCCGGCGCTGCGCGCGACGCCGTCGGCCACCATGCGCCGGTACACGTCGCGGAAGAGCGACGCGTCGTGGAGCGCGCGGCAGGCCCTGAGCACGTTCACGTAAATGTTCTCGTCGGGCCGCACAACGCGGTCCGCCGCGGCGCTCTGGCCGTCGCCATCCTCTCCGGCATCGTCATCGCCGTCGACGTCGCTGTCCGTGAACGCGTGGAACAAACGCAGTGCCAGTCGCTCGTCGCCGCTCGCCACGCAGCTCTGCACGGCGGCGCCGAGCACGCGCTCAAACTGTGGCCGCTCGCGAGGCGGCAGGTCCTTCAGCGCGTGGAACCAGTCGATGACGCGGTCGACGTAGCGCGCGAGGTCCGTGCTCGTCTGCGTGCAGCTGCGGAAGAGCGCGATCCACATCTGCGGCTGCACGTGCGCGAGCGGCACGCCGCGCTGGCGGTGGAGCAGCTCGTCGGAGAACGAGATGACGTTCTGGAAGCGCCGCTTGGCCTGCATGTTGGACACGAGGTTGCCCAGCACGCGCTGCGGCAGCTCGACGCGCGGCTGCAGCTGGAGGTGGAAGAGCACGAGGAACCGCGCCTCGTCAAACATCTTGATGTTGGCGCAGCCGTTCACCAGCGACACGACCACGCTCGCGACAAAGTCGTCGCCGCATGCGCGGCGCAGACCGGCGAGAAGGTGGAGGATCTCGCGCTGGCTCGAGAGCTGCGCGCGCTGGCGCAGCAGCGTGAAGAGCAGGTCGCTCCAGAGCTGCTCGCTCGCGTTCTCGGCCGCGAAGCCGCGCAGCAGCTCCAGCAGCGCGCGCGCGCCGTGCGCATCGCCCTGTCGCATGCGGTTCTGCAGCGCCACGTTCCATGCCTTGGGCTCGGTCGTCGCGAGCAGCTCGACCTCGTTCGCGCCGCGGAGCTCGTCGCAGATCGCCACAAACTCGGCCGATGGCGTGCGGCTCGTGAGCAGCGCGCCGACGCGGTCGTTGGCGACGCGAAGCCGCGCGCGCGGCCGCTGCGGGGACAGCTCCTGCTGGCGCAAGTGGCGTGTGTGTCGCTGGGGCGGTTGCGTCGGCACGGCCGCGCGCCTGTGGCTGGCGTGGCGCGCGCTGTGCTGCTGGTGCGCGTCTGCTGCTGTCACGACGGGCGCCGCCGTCGCGAGGCCGCGCGGCCCGCAGAGGAGAAGCACTGGCGAGTGGACGTGGTGGACATGGTGGTGGTGGTGGTGGTGGCGGCGGCGGTGGAGGGCCGCGGCGGACGATAGCGCGCGGCGCATGGGCGGCGGTGGTGGTCTTCTGAGACTTCCACCAGTCACAGTGTGAGTGTCTCGGCTGGCAGGCGCAGAGCAGAGGGCCACAGAGGTACTGGGAGGATCCTCTTAGGTACGTATCGCATTTAAGCGGAATATCACGAACATTGCCGAAGCGGAGTGTGTGCAGTTCTCTGTGACATGGATCCGCTGCGCGTGAAACCAAGTCCCGTACCGGTATCAATATTAGTACTTATCGGAACGAACGCGCCGAATCGACGATGGCGCCGCGCTTCGCGTTCCGCGCGAGGTGGGGCGGGATCGCGCGTGTGGCGGCGCTGACGTATGCAGAACATTCACTCACTCTCTCTCTCTCTCTCTCTCTCTCTCTCTCTCGCTTTGTGTCTCTCTATGCGTGCGACAGCAAGTTCCGCAACGTCGAGTGCTCGCCGGCGGCGCGCGACGCGAGCTACGACCAGCTCCACGTGACCACGGCCGCCGTCGAGGGCAACGCCGTGGCCGCGACGCTCGACCGCTTCGCCTTCGCGCACCAGATCGACGGTGCGTTTCCAGACTTTGTCTGTGGTGGGGCTCTGTAGACGCGGACGACTGACGCCGCCAGCGCGCTGTTTGGCTCCTGCAGGCGGCGCCGCGATCCAGGTCAAGGCGCTCAGCGACACGGGCAAGGAGAGCGCGGCCATCGTACGTCATGGAGAGCCTTCCTCCCCACCGTACAGGCGCCGTACGGAATGAAGCTGACTGGATGCACTGCGTGTGTGTGTGTTGTGTGTCTGAACCAGCCGCCGCTGCTGCGCGGCCACCAGGCGCGCGTCAACTCGCTCGAGTTCTCGCCGTTCCACGCGAATGTGCTGCTCTCGGGCAGCGCCGACGCCGCCGTCAAGGTACACTACTCAGCCGCCGTGGCTGCCATTCGGCTGGTGTGGCACGCGTACTCACTCAGTGTACTGGACCAACTACATAGGTGTGGCGGCTGCCCAACGACGCGAGTGACGACGGCGACGCCGCGCAGTCCGCGGCGGCCGCGACGCTCACAGGCGCGACATCGTCGGTGGTTTTCGTCAAGCACCACCCGTCGGCGGATGACGTCGCCGCGGCAGCGAGCCACCGCGACGCGACCGTGTTCAACCTCAGCGCCGAGTCCGCAGTCTTCCAGTTGTCGCTCGAGAGCGGCAACGACGACTCGCTCTCGGGCCTCGCATGGAACTACGACGGCAGCCTGCTGCTGACGAGCTCGCTCAACCAGCACGTGCGGCTCGTGGATCCGCGCGCGGCAGACGCGCCCATCGTGGCCGAGTTCAAGGCCCACGCGGGGCGACGCCGCCCGACGAGCGTCGCGTGGTGCGGCCGCCGCGACCTCTTCCTCACGACGGGCACCGACCCGATGCAGGAGCGCGAGCTCAAGCTCTGGGACCCGCGCCACACAGCCAAGCCCGTCGCGCGCGAGCGGCTCGACGCGAGTATCGGGCAGCTCTTCCCGCTCTACGACGTGGACGTGGACCTGCTCTTCGTGCTGGGCAAGGGCGACCGCAGCGTGCGGTCCTTTGAGGTGGACGAGCGCGGGCTCCACAAGCTCAACCAGACGCTGCTGCCGCACATGACGCTCGCGGCGGCGCTCGTGCCCAAGCAGGCGTGCCGCTCGAGTGAGTGCGAGGTCGCGCGCGTGCTGAGCCTGAGCGCCAACGGCGGCAGCGGGGGCGTGTGCGACCCGCTCTCATTCACGGTGCCGCGCAAGGACGCGCTGAGCGAGTTCCAGCGCGACCTGTTCCCGGACACGCTCGCACGCACGCCAGCGCTGAGCGCCGACCAGTGGACGCGCGGCGAGACGGCCGTGCCCGTGCTCGAGCGCGTGCAGCCGAGCGGGCGCGAGTCGGCCGCGGCCGGGGGCGGCGACGGAGGGCTCGGCAGCGTGTTTGGCGCGACGGCACCAACGCCACTCGCGTCGTGGAACGCGCGTCCGTCTCTGTCCAAGCCCGAGGGCTCTGCTGCGGCTCCGACGTTCGCGTCGGGGAACGGGTGGGGCCAACCGACGGCCGCGTCTCCATGGGCGTCCGCCGCTGCCGCGCCGCCCTCGTCATCGTCTCACCAGGCGCCGTCCGCTGCGAGTGGCTGGGGCTCCAAGACCGCGGCGTGGAACGCGCCGGCGGCCGCCGTGGTGCCCGCGACGGTCGCGGCCGCGCAGCCCGTGCAGTGGTTCACGCCCGCGACCGCGTCTACCGACAACGAGAAGGAGAACGACGAGACGAAGGCGACGATGGAGAGGCGCGTGTCGGACAAGATCGCGCGCTTCTCGACGTCGCAAGGCCACAAGGTGGGGCCCGGGAATTGGATGCTGAGTCCTGCTGTTGTTGCATGCTAGTACTGACGGACGGACGGGAGGCTTCCCTACGCCTGACTATCTGAGCAGCTCAAGTACATCAAGGGCCGGCAGAGCACGCGCAACGAGTCGCTCCACCTCGGCGACAAGGTCGCGGCGTCCAACTGCCTCAAGGCCAACGACAGGTACCTGGCCGTGCCGCTCATGGGTGCCGGCGGGCCCGTGCTCGTGACGCCGCTGGGCGCCACGGGACGCGTCTCGGCCGACGACGTCGTACTCAACGGCCACAAGGCGACCGTCGCGGACGTCGACTTCCACCCGTTCAACGCCGACGTCGTGGCCACGGGCTCGAGCGACGCGACCATCGCGGTCTGGAAGCTGGGCACTCGCAGCGACGGCGACGACGCGGCCGCGCGGTCGTCCCCCCACGCGCAGCTGCGCGGCCACACCAAGGGCGTGCGCACGCTCCAGTTCCACCCACGCGCGGCCGACGTGCTGTGCTCGACGTCGCAGGATCTGAGCATCCGCCTCTGGGACGTCGAGGCCGGCGCCGAGCGCGCGTGCCTGACCGGCAAGCTCGAGGACGCGGTCTGGAACGCGGCGTTCAGCCCGGACGGCAGCCTGCTCGCGACCTCGAGCCGCGCGCGGCTCGTGCGCGTGTTTGACCCGCGCGACCCGGACGGCCACGCGCTCGTGGCCATGGGCTGCGGCTTCGACTCGATCCGCCCGCAGTTTGTGCAGTGGCTCTCTGGGGACCGCGTCGTCACGCTCGGCACCACGGGCGCGCCGCGCCACGAGACGCAGCTCCGCATCTGGGACGCGCGCAGCCTCGTCGACCCGCTCTCGACCACGACCATCGAGTCGGCCGCGGCCGAGGCCTCGCCGTTCTTTGACGCGTCGTCGCGCGTGCTCTTCCTCACCGGCACGGGTGGCCGCCAGATCTGGAGCTTTGAGATCGCGGACGACAGCACCGTCCACGCCAACTTGCCCTTCGTGGCCGACGGCCAGGAGCCCATCAGCGCCGCGGCGCTGCTGCCCAAGCGGCTCTGCGACGTGCGGCAGCTCGAGATCGACCGTGTGCTGCTGCTGCGCGGCAAGGCGGTGGAGCGCGTCTCGTTCACGCTGCCGCGCAACGAGAAGCTCCGCGAGTTTTTCCAGGACGACGTCTTTGGCGAGGTGCCCGTGCGCGCGCCGTCGCTGTCGGTGAGCGAGTGGTTCGGCGGCGGCCAGGTCGTGGTCGAGTACGAGTCGCTGCGGCCGGCGGACATGACGCCGCTGTCGGAGAAGCCCGAGGAGACCAGCAAGCCCGTGCCCATGAGCCAGCAGTTCCGCGCCAAGTGGGAGGCCGAGGAGCGCGAGAAGAAGCTCAAGGCCGAGAATCTGGAACGCCTGCAGGTGCGTCGCTGGGGGGGTCTGCTCGTGCTGGCGGTGGACAGAACGGTGGACGACTCACGCTCTCACTCGTGGATATGGTTAGGCTCTGGCGTCGCAGCCGTCGCTCCACGCGCACCACCAGCGTCCCAATGGAGCGCAGCGGTCTGCGGACGACAGCGACGACGAGTGGGACGACTAGACGCGATACAGAGAGAAGAGAGAGAGAGACAGACAAACAGACACAAAACGCCCCACGTTTCGTTCGATATTGTACACCCCTCGACCACAGAGAAGACACGACGCGGCGGCCTGCCCGTCCGAATAGATAGATGGAGGAACCAAAGAGTTCGGCGGCGTCCTCGTCTTATACGTCCTGGATGAAGACATCGCGGAGTCGATGGCAGAGCCGCATGAGGTACTCGTGGCCGCTCTCGGTCGAGACCTCGTCGAGCTGCTGCCGGATCTTCTGCTCGGTTACCTGGTGGGAACACACAACGGGTTCTGTGAGCAAGTCGCGTCCCAGCCGATAGATACCCCGCACCACGCACCGCACCGCAACGTACCGTTCCATAGGTGATCCCAACCTGCAGGCTCACGTTTGTGAACGGCCACGACGCCTCGAGCCGATGGCCGACGCTGAACTTGAGCCCGTCGGTCGTCGCGCCGCTCGCTAACGTTCTCGGGAAGCGAACAAAATCGATCCAGAGTTTGCGCTCCTCGTCGGTCGCCTCGATCCGCAGCGCGCACTGCGTGGAGATAGACCGCAGCTCAGCGAGGTACTGAAACGTCCGTCGCAGGCTCGTGCTCAGCGCCGTCAAATGCTTCGAGAGCTTTGTGATTTCGATAGAGGTCGACTCGTACTCCTGCAGTTGGCTCGGGCTCAGGATCGTGGCGGCAATGGTCGACACGGCATCATCTTCCTCCACGTGCTGGTGCGGCGGCTCAGTCGCCCCCGCCTTCCGACGGCGCGTCTTGGTCGTGAACGTCGGTGCGACCTTGAACGAGGATTGGCCGCGAGTTCCTGTCGTATCGATGGTCACACGCACGTCGATCGAGAACAGCACGTCGTCGTATCGCGCAACGACGGCGAGTTTGGATCCCGTCGCCGAGTGAACACGCCAGAGACCGACGCTCTCACGCACCGCGAGGATCTCCTCCAGCTCGAGCACGTCCTGGCGCAGTTGTGTGTCTGTGGTCAGCGATCGGTCTGTCTGCGGCGACGATTGATCAAGCGCCACGAGCTGCTGGTCGAGCACAGACGCCTCGAGAGACAGAGACGAGCACTCGCTTTCCAGCGATTGGACGGACGACTGGTACTCTCGCTGGACCGATTGCTGCTCCTCGATCCCGTCGAGAAGCTGCTCCATCTGGCGCTCGCGCTCCATCAGCTCTTTGATGGCGCGCAGCTCGCTCTCGCGATGGGACCGGTCGCTCTCCAGCATCGACCGCAGCGCCTTGACGTCGCTCGTGAGGTCGTGCTCGCACTGCACGAGGCTGTCGCAGATCCGCTTCTCCATCTTCGCTCGCCATTGGCAGTAGCCACTGCGCACGTGGACGCTCTCGACGGCGTGCAGCGCCTGGATCGACTCGTTGATCCTCGAGAGAGTCGCGGGGTCGTCCGTCGAGAAGACGCGGGACACTTTTTCTTGGGCGACTGAAGCCCGACCGTCTGATAAACCACTACACCACGAGGCCATTTCGTTTGTCGAGAACCGGAGATCAGATACCGTCGCTTGGGCGACACAGCTGCGCTGCACTGCTGACGCCAGGGACTCGATGCTGTCCACTTTCTCCTTCATGATCTCCGCAAACTCGACTCGCGCCAACACTTCCTCCGACCTGAGCGGGTCGGGCAGCTTTGGCGGTGATGGAGACGGAAGAGCACGCGACGCGGATGTGGTCGCCTGCGGCGACGCGACTCCGGGCAGCCGCTTCTTTAGTGACGCAGCTGACGACTGGTTGCTGTGGTCATTCTGCTTGCGGTTCTTGGGCGTTCCAGACCCGAACCGCTCAAACTTGGACGACAGGTTCACCACCAGCGACTTGCGCTTGGCGTTGTACTCGTCGTCGCTCTCGTCGTCCGAGTCGAGACTCATCATGCTGTGGGCCGAACTGGACCGCCGATCTTCGTCGTCGCCCTCCACAATCGGATGCAGGTCCTTGTCCTGGCTGGCGGCAAACTTGGAGACGCTGAGGCGTTGCGAACCTTCCTCCTCTTCTTCTGCTTCTCTCGCCAAGTCGCCGAGCGACCCCATCTGGAGCCCGTCGTCGTCGTCCTCGGACATGTCGCTCCCCGTCGACTCCTCCTTCTTCTCCTCTTCGTACGTCTCGTTCACCAGATCGCGCAGCGTCCCTAGCTCGATCGTCGTGTCCGACAATGGTGAATCAACAAACAACGAGTCTTGGCGGGCGCTCTTCCGCACCGAAAGCCGCGGCGATTCGCTCAGGCGAGACTGGCGTACGCCTGTCTGCAGCGTCGACGCCGTCGCCGCGTGGTTCGAAAAGTCACCCGTGATCTCCATGTCCTCACCTTCATCTGACGACGCCGACGAGTCCGCGTACGCCGAGCGGCTCTGCGGCGGTGGCTCTGTGGCGCTCAGGAACGACGTCTTCGCTAACCCAGATGGCCTCGGAGGCGCTGCTGCGCTCGCTGCGGCGGCTTGGGCTGCCGCAGCCGCGGCCTCGAATGCTCTCCGGTTGCGAGCCGACACCAGTGGCGACTGCGGCTGCGCGGCGCCCGACGTGGAGCTGAGCCGCCGCTGGCGGCGCGCGTTGGCCTGGTTATCGAGCGGGCTCACGCCTCGTAGACTGTACCGCCGGCGCGTGCGCGTGGACACGGACGGCTCGATGCTGAGCTTGCGCTGGTCGAGCACCATCGCCTGGTCTTCCTCCTCGGAAGAGTCTCGGCCGTCGGCCTCGTCCAGGATCGACGTGTTGAGCGACGTCTCTTCGTCGTCCTCGGATGCCGGCGGGCTCTTCTCGTGCAGCGGAAACATCACGCGCGCGTCTCGTGCGGGCAGCGGCGTCATGGACGTGGACGGCGAGCCCAAATTGAACTCGGCGCCCTGCGACGGTCCAAAGTTGACCGACTTGTTGGGCGTCGTCTGGTCTCTTTTGCTCGCTTTCCGCGCACTCAGGCAGCTCTTGAGCGGCGTCTTGTTTGTGCGGTTCGTGGGCGGCGGCGAGAAGAGCGGGTCGTCGCTCGCGGCCGCGGGCGCCTTGCTCGTCTTGGCGGGCGTGCTTCTCGTCGTGCGCGTGTGGGTCGCCGCCGCCGCGCTGTCATCGTCGAACCGCGTGCGCTTCGTGGGCGTGTCTCGCTTGGCGGGCGACGGCGACTTGGTGGGCTTGCGCTTGCGCGACGACTCGGGCTCGTCGTCGTCACCGGCGTCCACGCCGAACTCGCGCCGCAGCTCCATGAGATCGCCGTCGCCGATCGTTTCTCGCCGATTCGCGGTCACTGCCGCGACCGCCGAGCCCGCGGCCGCGCCGTCGCGCATCGCGATGAGGTCGACCGGGTCCAGCGTCGCGCGCCGCTTGCGGCTGCTCCGCGTGTTGGGCGACTGCTGGTGGGTCGTCGTCGTCGCTCGACTCGCCAGTGCCGCGTGCTCGTCGGGGGCGGCGCCGTCCATCTCGGACCGCAGCTCCGCGAGAATGCTCTGCGCGTCCATGGGCTCGAGCGTCGTGCGCCGCGCCGCCGCGCCGCCGCTCACCGAGTCGATCGTGTTGTCGTCGTCGTCGTCCCCGTCGCGCGAGAGCAGCGTGGACGAGAAGAACGCGTCCGTGAAGCTGTCCTGCTCGCCTGCGGTGGCCGTCTTGGCCGTCGCGACGCTGCGGCGGCGCCGCTTGGTTTTGGGCGTCGTCTGCAGCAGCGCGAGCTTGGACGACTCGAGGTACTGCTTCGTGCGCGCCACGTCGTGGAGGTACTCGCTGAGCATGCCCTCGTCGATCGAGTCGTTCGCTGGGTCGAGCCCGAGCGCCGCGGCGACCGACGCGCGCCGGCTGCCGCTCGACTCGTCGAGCCCTTGAAGCAGCGAGCGGATCGCCTCGGGCGACACCGTGTCGCGCCGCGTGGACGAAGACGACAGCAGCGAGTCCGTGATGCCCTCCTGGCTGAAGAATGCCAGCGCCTTGGACGGCGACAGCGTGCGCCGCCGGTCGTCGCGGCCAGAACTGGTCGCCGTCGCAGTCGGCTTGGCGGTCGGCGGCTTCTGCTGGTCGTCCTTTTGCGAGAGTGACTCGGGCGTGGAGATCGCGATCAGGTCGTTCTCGTCGGCGCCCTCTTTGCCCGCGGCGGGCGTCGCTGGCTGCGCTACTGCCGTTTGCTCGTGGATCCGCATCTGCACGGCGAGCGGCGCAGCGTCGCCACTCGCGTCGCTCTCCTGGCCGCGGTTCTCGTCGTCTGCGCGCGCGGAAAACGCGGTCGCGTCGCGCAGCAGCTCGCGCTGCAGCTGGCTCGTGATGGACTCGCCGCGCGCCGCCGCGGGCGCCCGCAGGTCGTACGCGAGCGGAGAGTCCGCCATGCTTTCCCCCGCTTTCGTCCCGTTCCCTCGCGCGTGTGCTCAGTGCCCGATGGGCGGAGGCGGGGTTTTCAAACATTCAAAAACCTCAATAGAAGAAGCCTGCCACCTGGATAAAACCTCACAGGAAGATGAGTTGCGTGTTAATGCAGTACCCGATGGCCCTACATTAGGCGGAAGTGCCGGGCGGAACAGCGTGCCGCGACGATGTGATACGATTGGCTGTGGGTTGAAGGGCTGCGCTTAAGTACGATGTTGCCTTGAAACGATGCGGACGAGGGAATCGCATCATCCATTCGACCGAGACGAGCGACGATGGGCAAGAAGATGGCGGAGAAGAAGGCGGCGGAGGCGGTGGCGGAGGACGCGCCGGCGCTGAGCAAGGAGGAGCGCAAGAAGCTGAAGAAGGCCAAGAAGGAGGCCAAGAAGCGAGCCCGCGAGGAGGAGGAGGAGACGCCGGTGCCGGCGGAGGACGCCGAGGAGCCCGCGGCCAAGAAGAGCAAAAAGGACAAGACGGACAAGAAGAGCAAGAAGAGCAAGAAGATCGGTGGCGGCGACGACGTCGCGGCCTCGACCGACTTCAGCGCCGGCCCGTACCAGCAGCCGGCGGCCAAGGACGGCTCGTTCAAGAAGGCGTTTTACCGCGAGAGCACGACCACGGCCAAGATGACCAACGACCAGGTCAACGCGTTCCACCAGCAGCACGAAATGACCATTAGCGGCGACAACTGTCTCTACCGCCCCGTGCGCTCGTTCGCCGAGATCACGTTCGCCGACAAGTTCATGGGCGTCTGCGAGGGCTTCTCGGCGCCGACGCCGATCCAGAGCCAGTGCTGGCCCATCCTCGCGTCGGGCCGCGACATCATCGGCATCGCCGAGACGGGATCGGGCAAGACGCTCGCGTTCGCGATCCCCGGGCTCGTGCATATCGCCGCGCAGCCGCCGATCTCGCCCAAGATGAGCGGCCCGCGCATGCTCGTGGTCGCGCCGACGCGCGAGCTGGCCATGCAGAGCGCCGAGGTGATCATGCAGGTGGGCAAGCTCGGCGGTATCAAGACCGTGTGCATCTACGGCGGCGCACCCAAGTTTGAGCAGAAGAAGCTGCTACGCGCGGGCGTCCACGTCGTCGTGGCCACGCCCGGCCGCCTCAAGGACCTCGTGGAGGAGGGCGCGTGCGACCTGTCGCGCGTCACGTTTGTCGTGCTCGACGAGGCCGACCGTATGCTCGACGACGGCTTCGAGAAGGACATCCGCATGCTCATCGGCGCGACCCACGGCGAGCGCCAGATCGCTATGTTCAGCGCCACGTGGCCGCAGTCGATCCAGAAGCTCGCGCACGAGTTCCTCACGGACCCGGTCAAGGTCACGATCGGCTCAGACGACCTCGCCGCGAGCCAGAACGTGACTCAGATCGTCGAGGTCGTCGAGGACCGCGCCCGCGACGCGCGCGTCCATTCACTGCTGCAAAAGTACCACAGCAGCCGCAAGAACCTCGTGCTCGTGTTCGTGCTCTACAAGAAGGAGGCCGACCGCGTGGAGCGCACGCTGCAGCAGCGCGGCTGGAACTGCGTCGCGATCCACGGCGACCGCACGCAGCAGCAGCGCTCGGACGCCGTCGAGCAGTTCAAGAGCGGCCGCATCCCGATGCTGATCGCGACCGACGTCGCCGCGCGCGGGCTCGACATCCGCGGCGTCGAGTACGTGATCAACTACTCGTTCCCGCTCACGATCGAGGACTACGTCCACCGCATTGGCCGCACGGGCCGCGGCGGCATGAAGGGCATCGCCCACACGTTCTTCACGGCCAACGACAAGCCGCGCGCCGGGGAGCTCGTCAACCTGCTGCGCGACTCGAACCAGACGGTGCCGGAGGACCTGCTCAAGTTTGGCACCCACGTCAAGAAGAAGGAGCACAAGCTGTACGGCGCGTTCGCCAAGAACATTGACGCCAACAAGAAGGCGACCAAGATCACGTTCGACAACAGCGACGAGGAATAGAATACTAGTAGGAGATGACGCGACTCGATCCATAGAAGAAGGAGAGGACCTCCTCAGGGGGGCGACGAAACACAAATGTTATGTATACTTTTGACGCTACAGGTCTGTGCTCGTGGTATTGTGGGTCTTCGACGATGTTTCTATGGCGGATTCGGCGTCGCTGTCGCTGCTCGAGTAGCCCAGCAGCAGCGACGCCTTCGTCGCGACTGCCGCGGGCTTCTTCTCGTTGCCGTCGCTGCCAACTTTGCGCTGCTTCGCCGGCTTGGCTGCCGTCTCCTTCTTTGTGGCGTCAGCGGTGCGCTTCTTGGCTTTGATCACGACAGTCGCAACGCCGCTGCTGCTGCTACCGCCGCCAGTCGCTTGTTTCTTCTTCGCTTCCAATTGGATGTCCGTCGCCGCAGTCACGAGCGCCGCGGCCTTCTGCGCCTGCACCTTCAGCGCCGTCGATCGAAACTTCTGCAGCTCTGCGGAGGGCGACACACCACACAATAGGAGGTGAGTGAGCTAGTGCGTCTGTCACCAAACGCAAGATGCGCGCGATCATCACGGCCGCTCACCTGCGGTGTCTTGCTCTCGCTTGCGCTGGTGCTGCTCGGCCTCCAGGCGCTTCTGCTCCTGCAGATAGAGCCTAACGCCCACAGATGCGTCTCAGTCACGACACTACCACCCGCCATGCACCCACAGAGATCCACGCTCGGAATGGACTGCACACACCGATCGGACGAGTCGAAGAAGCCGCGGCCTTCGACGGCGGCGCTGCCGCCGTCGGCTCCGCGCGTGAGCTCGCTCAGGAGCTCGCGTCCCGCGTCCGTCGTCGTGTCCGGCGACGAGCCAGGCATGAGCTTGAACTCGGTGCGCTGCGTCGCGCTGGCCGCCTTGACCTGCAGCTGCCGCGAGAGCGCGTCCTCATTTGCGGGATGCCACGACGGCACGTCCATTTTTGCGTTCTGGTAGCAGAAGTACTGGAGCTGCCCGCTACTTGCCTCTAAGTAGATATATTTGTTTCACGAAGGAATGAATGCATGTTTCAATCTACTGATTTGAGAGTATACTGATGCAAGTCAATTGAGGTCACGTGGCTCTCAATCGTAAAGCCCCGTGACGCCCATGTACCCTCGCGCGAGATCCTCCGACGCGTCAAAGTCCAGCCCGTAGACGTCGCCCACACAGGACGTGTCGACCGCAGAGACATTGCCGTCGTGTTTCACGTACGACGCGAGGATCTGCACGCCGCAGGTCGGGCCGCCCGACTTGGTGGGCGTCGTGAAGGTCGTGCAGTGGCCGGCGTAGTCGAACTGCACGAGCATGCGGTCACCGCCCAGCGACTCGTACTGCAAGTTGCCGTACATGCGGCGCGTCTGCAGGTCCAAACCACCGCTGAGCATGAGAGCAGAGGCCTGTGGGGGCAGCTTGGCAGTCAAGTTCCAGTACTCGTCCCGCTCGTACACCATCGGCAGGGAGGGCGGCAGGTGCTTGAGGGCTTTGCACGCGTCTTCGCGGCTGCCAGTGAAGAGGCAGTAGTACGGGAACGTGGCGTAGTTGTCCGAGCCCATGACTGAGTCTTCGTACCACTTGATGAGCGTCTCTTTGCTCGGAGACGGGTATTCCCACATCTCCGAGAAGACGATCACGCTGTAGAGCATCTGAGACGTGAACAGCATGTCATCCAAGTCGACATCTTTGTCCGTGTCGGGGCGAGTCCAAACGTCCACAAAGTACTGCAGAGCCTCGACGTCTTCGTCAGAGCAGCGGGCAGCACGGTACACGAGCGCAGGGATCACCAGTCGAGCGTCCTCGTCCGTCAACATGTCGCCAAAAGCCGACCGCAAGAAGTACGACGGACTCTTCGCGTCTGAACTTTGGAGCGCGTCGGCACAACTGTTCTCGCCGCGGTGGAGCGCAGCCTCGTCCAGCTCAGCGTAGAGATCTTTCACAAACTGGGTGAGATCCGTGACGTTCCTGAATTTCGATTTGCAGAACTCGTCCGCCTCGCAATAGCCAAAGAAGCGGGCGCCAACCACGCCGACATCATGGTCCCAGTTGGAATACGTGGAGCGCTCCTCAATCGACCCCCCCGCCTCCGAGACGATGCCGTCGATGATGAAACCCTTGACGTTGTCAGGCGCGACGTGGATGAGCCGTTCGACCAAGTAGGTGCCGTAGCTCAAGCCGTAGACGTAGACATCTTCATCAGAAAGCGAGTGGTCGATCACCGTGCGCAGATCCATCGCCGCACTCGTGACCGAGAACGCAGCGGACAGGTTATCAATCTTGAACAGAATATCGTCGATACAGTCGGGCACTTCTTCCAGCACGACGAACGGCCCACCGGGGCTACCCGGCGTCTGCGCCTCCGCGGCTTGGCACTCGAGTCGGTTGCTGCGCGCCGTGCCACGGTGGTCCATCGTGTAGATGCTGACAGCGCCGTCCAGTTCGTTGTACATCGTCTCCATCAGATCTTCCATCGCCGTCGAAGACGCACCAGGACCGCCTTGGAGCACCCACAGCGATTTGCCGCGCGCGTCTTCAGCGGATGCGTCGTGCTGCGCGACCACGCGCTTGACAAACACGTCCATCGTGCGGTTGCTTTCGCAGAGGCCTTCATAGCAGTACGGCACGCGGAACTCGGCACATTCGTAGCGCGGCGCGGAGGAGTCCCCGAAGATCCCGCTTTTCTTCTTCTTGACGAGCTGACCGTGGCTGGCGCCGTTAGTGTTCTCCGAGTGCGCTTTCTTGGCGCGCCAGCGCGCGTGGCTCTGCGCAAACTCGAGCGGGTCGTCTAGGAACGCAGCGCCTTCTCTGCCTGCCTTGGTGAGCGTACGCGGCTTGGCCTTGGCATCGTGGCGACTTTGCTTGGCTCCGCCGTGGCGTGACTTGGCCGCTTTCGACGCGGCAGCCTTGCGGTCGTCGGCTGTGTCCAGGAAGTACTCGTCGCTGTGGAAATTGTTGGTGTCGGCGTTGGGCCAGAGCGTGCTGGCGCTGCAGCGGTACCAACCGTTGATGCGCACGGAAGAAAGAGTAGCAGCGATCGACGCGGGATCCTCAGCGGCGGACGCTGCGATGGTGACGCAGGCGGCGAGAGCGAGCGGCAGACGCATGACGACGAGGTGGCGCTTGCCCGAATGAGCAGCTCTGCCGCGCAAAACGGCCGGGGATGCAATATCCGATCAGAGAGGTAAATCAGGTTGGTGGGTTCACTATTGGAAAATAGAGGTTCACCCATATTTTTTGTTTGTTTACCGAATTTTGAGAAACAGGTTTGGCAGGTAGACAAGTAACACAGTTAGTAACAGCCAATCCATATTCGAAAACAGATAAAGAATTCACTTCGGCAATCGACAGAAATCCACTTACTTAGTGGAGCAACGGCGTGCCTTCGCTGGCAGCACCATTCTGGCGCCAGCGACGCGCCACGAGCGCGCCACCGACAGCGGCCACGACGGCGACGATGACTGCGACCAGCGCGCCTTTGGCGAGTGTGGCCATGCCCGAGCCGGCAACGTCACCTCCAGTGGACGCGGCTACAATGGCCGCAGCCTCGGGGGCCAACTCCATGCACTTGGTCTTGGTCAACTGCGAGTACCACTTGGCGGCTGTACGTGGGACACGAGCCAAGTCCGTGGCCTTGGGCGTCCAGCCCTCCTTGGAGCCCGTCTCGGACGTGAAGTTGACGTAGTAGAGACCGAAGCGCGGCTTGAACGAGCCCCACTCGTAGTTGTCCACGAACGACCAGGCCGTGTACCCGATGATCGGGATCTTCTCGTCCGTGACGGCCGTGTGGACCTGTTCGATGAACCGCTGGTAATACCAGAGCTGGTCCTGGTTGTCGATGGTCGCGTTGCCGCACCAGCCGTTCTCCGTGAGCAAGATAGACGCCGACGTGTCGTGCTTGTGCATCCAACGGATCGTGTCGAGGTAGCCCTTGGGGTACGCCGAGAACCACGGGCACAGGTACTCTCCGTCGGGTCCTGTGCTCGCTGGCCGAGCTCCGTCCGGACGACGCGAGTCGTCGATACCCATATCCCGCTCCCACCCGAGCGACAGTGACGAGCAATCGATCTGCGAGCGCGGCGAGTCACAGTCGATCACGTCCTTGGAGCCGTAGTGGTTCAGCATGAAGAGATCGTACGAGCCCTTGAGCAGCTGCGACTCGTTCGCCGAGAACGACGGGAGGCGGTCGCCAGCGCGCTCGCGCATGACCGCGGGGTACTCCCCGTAGACGATTGGACGCAGGTACCAGCCAAAGGAGAACTCCATGCGCCGCTCCGCAGCGGCGACATCGGCGGCGCTCGACGGGTCCAGCGGGTATGCGTAGTCCGCGTTGAGCACGATGCCGATCTTGGCCTGGTCGTGGAGCAAGCTCTGCGTCTTGAGCTCGCGGAACCGTTTCACGACGTACCCGTGCGTGAGCAGCACGTTGTGCGCTGCCGTGTAAACGTTCGTCATCGACTGCGGGTACCCTGGCGCGCTCATGCCCATGCCGTACCCACCGAAGGTGAACGACCACGGCTCGTTGAACGTCGTCCAGTAGTCGATCTTGCTGCCATACTCGTGGAACATGAGCTCCGAGTACTCGACAAAGTGGTCGACAATGTCGCGGTTCAGCCAGCCCTGCGGCGACAGCTCCGTGTGCAGCTCGCGCGG
>JAADVV010000216.1:0-21784 GCA_023335905.1 Pythium pyrilobum | reverse complement strand
TACCGGGTGGAGCTTTTGGATTTTTTCGCCCCAAGGGGGATTCCTTTGCCGGGGAGAGTGAAGAAGGTCAAGGATCGGCAAAGGTGAGGAAGCGCGATCTATGCGATTCCCCGGGCCCGCGCTAGCACCACGACGGCGCTAGCGGTCTATCCGTGTTCGCTAGTGCATGAACTTTCTATCAGTGCGGTTGCTGACGCGTTTCTGCGGCTTGAAACGTCCAATTGCGGCCTCTGCAGATGGCGGACTCTGCATACTCGTTCAGTTTGACGACGTTCAACCCGTCGGGAAAGCTTCTGCAGATCGAATACGCGCTCAAGGCTGTGAACCGTGGCAACCCGTCGCTCGGCATCAAGTGTACGTCGCTCATCTTTGTTGGCATCGCCCGTCTCCCCCTTGTGGATGCTGAGTTCTTGGCTGGTGAACTGATCAGGCAAGAATGGCGTCGTGATCGCTACGGAGAAGAAGCTGCCAACGATCCTCGTCGACGAGGACTCGCACAAGAAGGTCGCGATGCTGTCGGAGACGGCCGGTATCGTGTACAGCGGCATGGGCCCGGACTACCGCGTGCTCGTGCGCAAGGCGCGTAAGAAGGCGCAGACCTACTTCCAGAAGTACCGCGAGCACGCGCCGGCGAGCATTCTCGTGCGAGAGCTCGCTGCGATCATGCAGGAGTTCACGCAGTCGGGCGGTGTGCGTCCGTTCGGCGTGTCGCTGCTCTTCGCCGGCTACGACGACGACGGACCGCAGCTCTACCAGATTGACCCGTCGGGAACCTACTTTGGCTGGAAGGCCACCGCCATCGGCAAGAACGCCGACAACGCCACGACCTTTTTGGAGCGAGTACGTTGCGGATCTGATGGCCTTGCGACGGCGCGCGGAATTTTCTGGGGCTGACGGGAACGGTTGTTGTGCGTTGGACAGCGTTACAACGACGACCTCGAGATCGAAGATGCGATCCACACGGCGCTGCTGACTCTCCGCGAGAGTTTCGAGGGCGAGGTACGTGACTTCAAGCTTGGTTTGATAGCCTTGCAGGGAGATTAGATGCTAATGCTGTGGGTTCTCTGTGTTGCATAGATGGATGCGAACAACATCGAGGTCGCGGTCATCAAGGACGACAAGAAGTTCCGCGTGCTGACGCCGGCAGAAGTCAAGGACTACCTGGAGCAGGCCGAGTAAACCAGCGACCGATGTCACGCTGGGAAAACGATTGCTTTATCGGAACTAAGAGAAACGCCAGAAAGACAAGGAACGAGGAGTGGCCGCTGGCGGGGAGCACGCGCCAAAATACAAGACACAACGAGGCAGTAGTTTTGCCGTTGACGTCGTCTTTCTATTCTTTCCCCCTCTCTATGCGATCTGCGGCACACCTTCGTGCATGATGAGACCCGCGGCCTGGCCACCGAGATGCCCCGTGAAGTCGATGTGGAGCCCTCGCTGGAAGGCCGAGCCGACGAGGTTGACTCCCGTCATGAGCTGCAGCAGCTGCGTCGCCGTCAGATCGAAGAGTCCGTAAAGCATCATGCGGCGCTCGGGGAAGAGCAGGCAGTACATGGTCAGCACGCCCATAACGGCACCGCTGGCTCCGATGGTGAAGGCTAACAACAGACACGTCACGTCAGTAATCCATGCAACTACAGTAACTCATGACAGCAATGACGGAAGGACAGCGTACTGCCGGGCGTGCCGCGGAAGCGCGAGGCCACGATGCTGAGTACGGACGACGCCACAGCCGACGACGCGTACAGCGTGAGGAACTTGTCGAGCGGCAGCAGCTGCGGCGTCGCGTCGGTTGACATGGAGGTCTTGAGAAAGTCGACGACGCGCGAACGCGCGAGCGCCTTGTTGAGCCACGAGTCCATCGCGTCTTTCGGCGCGATGATGTGGGAGCCAAACTCCCAGAGCATAAACATGTTGATGCCGATGTGCGGCAGCGTGATGTGGCTGAACGCCGACGTGACCAACGTGTGGACGCGCTTGCCGTGGACGACGGCGCTGTACGAGCACGCAAAGTGCTGCCACATGAACCGCTCGAGCGCCGGCACGCGGAACGACACGCGCCAGAGACCCCACACAGCGATGTTGGTCGCGATCAGCGCGGCCACGACCTTGTGGTTGTCGTCATGCAGCTAATATGCACGGGTGTCTCCGTCAGTCAGTTATGCGTCTTCTGCTCTATCCATTCGTCTCAGGCGGCCGGCTCACCTCGGCTTCAAGTTGTCGCTTGTACGAGCGGAACGCCATGCGCAGTTGGCCCGACACCGAGTCGTCCTCGTCGCGGTAGAAGACGCGATGCAGCTGCTTCGCCAGCTCGTCCATGTCGCGCAGCAGCGTCGTCGCGGCCATGCCGCCACCGACAATGCACATGGTCGCGAGCAGCACGCGATCCGACGCGACCGTGCGCGAGACGCTGCGCGCGTGCAGCGGCTTCTCCACCGCACGCGCCAGTGCAGACGCTCGTAGTGGAGACGCATGCGGGGCTCTCCACGAAGCGCGAGTCCCCACAGCCAGCGACGAGCTGCGCGCCGCGCGCGCGAGCAGCATGGAGCTTCTCGCCACGAGCACCATGGTGACAATAGTACATAACGTTACCGGTGGAACGTTCGAGGCGGCAACCTCTACTACGAGGGACATTCAGTGGTCCAAACGAGGGACATATGTGTCCCTCGTTGCGATCGCTCGTAATTCGGGACAGTCGCATGGGTTCACTTTCTTGCGCGAGTGTGCTTCTTCTCCCCATGGCAAACCGAGAGAGACGGCGAGGAGTCAGACGCGAAAAGACGGCGGAGACATGACCACGACCGACGTCGCCGCGGCGACGCTTCTCGTGGGTTCCCCGGCGGCGCGCAGGGGCGAGTCGATGGGCGCCGCGGCCATGGAGCTGGCGGCGCCGCTGCCCTTCGTGATGCTCTCGGACGACGGCACCTTCGAGGTCTCGCGCGAGGCCGTGCAGTACCTCCAACAGATCCGCGGCTCGGTCGCCGTCGTGTCCATCGCGGGGCTCTACCGCACGGGCAAGTCGTACCTGCTCAACTTGCTGCTGGGCAGACACCGCGCGGAGGCCATGTTCAACGTCGGCGCGACGGTCAACGCCTGCACGAAAGGCATCTGGATCTGGGGCCAGCCCATGGCCGTGACCGACTCGGCGCTCGAGCACGAGGAGATGTTCAGGCACCTGAAAAAGGACACGACGATCGTGTTCATGGACACGGAGGGGCTCGGCTCGACCGACAGGTCGCAGACGCAGGACACGCGCATCTTCGCGCTCGCGCTGCTGCTCTCGTCGCTGTTCATCTACAACAGCCGCGGCGTCATCGACTCGAACGCGATCGAAGACCTGTCGCTCGTCGTCCATCTCACCAAGTACATCCAGACCAGAGCGCAGTCTGCGGCAGGCCATGGCGATCAGCCGTCCGACGGTGAGGAAGCGCCGCAAGCGTAGCTGTATTCGCTCCTGATGTCTAATTCGCTGTGCGGTTTGATGTCATAGGCTCGGAATTGGCGGCGTTTTTCCCCGACTTTCTCTGGGTCGTGCGAGACTTCACGCTGCAGCTGCAAGAAGAGGGGCGCGAAGTGACGCCGCGCGAGTACTTTGAGAGCGCGCTCAAGCCGCAGCCCGCGGTCAACGACGAAGTCGTGCAGAAGAACAAAATCCGGTCGCTGCTGGCGACCTTTTTCCCGAACCGCGACTGCCTCACGATGGTGCGGCCTCTGAACGACGAGAACTTGCTGCGTAACCTCACTAAGCAGCCATACGAGTCGCTGCGCCCCGAGTTTCGAGAGCAAATGGACGTTCTCAAGCACAAGATCTTCACGTCGCTCAAGCCCAAGCGCATGATGGCGAGCGTGCTGAACGGCAGCATGCTCGTCACACTCGCGGAGAGCTACGTGGAGGCATTCAATAGTGGCTCCAGTCCCGTCATCTCCAGCGTGTGGGATCGCGTCATGGAAGGCCAGTGCGACCAGGCGCTGGATCTCGCGAAGAAGTCGTTCGTAAAGACATTTGAGACTCAAACGGCGGTGCTATCTGGTGAGTGCGGAATTTGAAGGTGTGACTGTGTATGATGCGGTGGCTGACTCCCGTAACCAATTGCATTCCCATCAATGTTAGTCCCAGAGCTCGTGAATAGCGTGGCGTCTCGACCCCCACTGGAAGACGAGACCGTGTACAAGATCTACGATGATGCCCGCGTTGCCGCTGAGGCCGAGCTCGCGAGTGATGACCTGCAGAACAGCGAGGTGCTGCAAGCGTACGTGTTGCAGCTCGCCGACTTCATGCTGGAGTATCTGAACGGCTACCTCAAGAAAAACGACGCGGTATCACGGACGTTCAACGAGGCGCTACTGAAGGAAGTTTACGTCACCCAAAAAGACGACGAGTTTATCGATATGAACGCGCTACTGGGCGGTGGCGGTTCGTCAGAAAGTGACGGCGCGCGCGTTCTCCATGAGAAGTTGTCGGACGCTCGATCAAAGATTGAGGAGGCGGTGTCCCAGTATCAGGAGCGAGCCAAGGGCCCAGCGAAGAGCGAGATGCTGGCCGAGTTCCTCGCTGAGAAGCTGGTCGATGGTCTCCTGGAGTGGGGCTCGCTTGTCAAGACGGTGTTCCGTTCAAAGGAAGCCGAGCTGAACACGCAGGTCGCGACGGCGAAGCAGACGCTGCGAGCGTTGGAAGGCAAGGTGAAGGCGTCGCAGGAGGTGCTCTCCCAGCAGAAAGAGTCGTACGAGCGTGCGCTGCAGTCGATCGCCGAGCGGATCGCTGATGAGCGAGTGACACTGCGTCAGGAAATCGATAGTAAGCAAGGCGAAATCGACCGTGCGCAGCTGCAAGTCGAGCGTCTCGCGGCACTACACAAGGAAGCGACGGACCGACTGGACGCGCAACTGGAAGAGGCCAAGCGCGAGCGCAAGCAGCTAGAGGACGCGCAGCGGCAGGTCGAGGAGCGCCGCGAGAACGAGCGGTTCGCGTCGCGTCGCCAGTTGCTGGAGAGCGAGCGCAACTTCCACAAGGAAGAGCGCGGGCTGTTTGAGCAGCAGCAGCAGTTGCTCCAGAAAGTCGTGGAGCTCGAGCGGCAGCTTGGCGAGCAGGACACGGACCACATGAAGGAGATCTTCCGTCTTGAGAAGGACGGCCACACGCAGCTCACGGAGATGCAGATCAAGTACCACGAAGAGCAGGAGTCGGTCAAGGAGCAGACCATTCTGGTGCGTTTGTGTGGTACGATAGGACGGGACACGAAGTGCGATGTGTGCTGACTTGGACTCGGTATGAAACAGGAAATCCGTCGGATGAAGGAGCAGCAGGACGACGAGCTACGCGTGCTGCAGGACGAATTGAGCGACAAAAAGGCCATTTTTGCTGCGTTACGAGAACGCGTGGAGGCCAAGGAGGCCGTGGCCGCCGTCAAGCGTGGCAAGGCGTCGGTGCTGAGTAAGGAAGACTGTGTCGTGCAGTAGAAGTACCCTCCCCATCAAGCAACGTTTTTGACTTTCACTACCAGCGATTCCACTTTAGTTGCTTTTTGTTGTTGTTGTTGCAGTTCGATGTACTGTCGTAGGTTATTGTTTGAGCGTCAAAGTTGAAGTTGCCCTGCCGTTTGCGCGGGCAAGTTGAGAAGCGGAAACGCGCGAGAGGAAACGCGCGCGGAAGCGATGCAAGCGACGGGATCGCCGCTACTTCGGTTTGTGTACGCGACGTTTGCGATGCGACGGAGATGGGAGGGCAGCGACAAGGACGAGGCCTCGCATGCGCAGAAGACGAGTGCAGCGCAAGTTCAGGCGGAACGAAGAGACGAGCAACGTGACCGCGTCCACGTTGAGACTACGAGCGCGACTATGGAGGGCAACACGGTGGCAGACGAGAGGCAAGACGTGCTCGAGTGTCTAGTGGCGGCTATGCAGGCCCTGCTTCTGGTCGGCGATGAGGCTCGTAGCGTAGACGCCACCATTGTGGGCGATATTTGGGATGCCGCGAGGGATTCCGGCGTGCTGGAAGATATTTTGTCCGTTCTGACAACGGCAATACTCGATATGGATGGAACGGCAAGCGAGGACTGTCTGCGGCGCGTGTCGGAAAGTGAGTGAGTGCGTTCCGAGTTGTACTATTTTATTGATCATGATGGGCACCTGACGCAAAGTGGAAGTTCTCCTACTCGCATGTTTTGACGACGATAGGTCGGCCGAGTCGCGCGACCTCGAGTTCGTGCCGACGAATCACTGCAAACTCGTAAGTCGTGCCAACTGAATCGAGGCGCGGAGACCACAGCTGACTATGCGCGAGTATGGCAGGTCTTTACTCACCTTGAAGAGACGCTGGCTGAGCTGTCCGAGCATTTGGCAGACGAAGATGTCTCTCAATACCGGGGAGTGTGGTGGCTTGTGCAAACCCTGCGTGCCATTGCCGGACGCCTGGAGAAGCTCGGTAGCGTCGTCCAATCACACACGGTGTAGTAAATCACATGGACATGGAGCCGTCAAGCAAGCTTTTCGTGTGGGGGTTTATTGTATTTCGGGCTATCACATGCATCGCCAGCAGCTCATCAAGGCTCCACTTCTCTACGACAAACATTTGCTTCTGTTGCTTGCGGATAGGGATGACATCGACGAAGAGCTGAGCTTCACGACTTCAGTCATCGCAGCGCCGTAGCTTCTTTCTCTCGAGGGCAAAACGGAGGTATAATTTACAGTTGATGCGTTCAGCTGTTCTTCATTGCGTCCTTGATGAAGTTGAAAGAGTCGTCCTTCCGCTTCATGAAGTTGAAGCCCGCGTCGGACGTGGCAGCCTCCTCGACCGGCTCGTGGATGGTCTTGGCGATGTATCCTGTCGGTGTCATCGCAGCACCGATCACCTGCGAGCCCATGCCGACTCCCGGGGCGCCGACCATGCCGTAGCCACCCATGCCCGCCATTTGCTGCTGCTGCATGTACTGCATCTGCTGCATCTGCTGCATTTGCTGCATGTACTGCATCTGCTGCATCTGCTGCATCTGGTTCATTTGCTGCATTTGCATTTGCTGCGGGTAGCCGCCCATCATGCCCATGCCCATGTTCATCTGCGGTCCCATGTTGCGGTTCACGACGGACACTGGCTCAAGAAGAGGATCCAGGATGAGCGTCGAGTTCGACGTCGGCGCCGGAGCAGGGGCCGGAGGAGCGGGCGCCGCAGGCTGGGCGACAGGAGCTGCCGGGGCAGCGGCTGGAGCGCTGCTCTGGAGGCTCAAACCACCAAACATGTCGATGACACTCGCAGTGGCAGCAGGAGCCGGAGCTGGCGCCGCCGCAGGTGGTGCCTGCGTGGCAACGCCTCCCGTCTGGAGACCGGAGAACAAACTGCCGCCATCGTCGCTCGGTTCGTCGTCGTCTCCGAACCCGAGCAAGTCCGGTTCGGACGTACGCGCGGGAGCGGGCTTGGAGCGGCTCTGGCGGGGAGCAGGAGCGGCAGCGGCCGCAGAAGGAGCCGACGTGCTCTGGCCCAAGTGGTTCAAGATCTTCACGGCACGGTCGCGGACGGCGGCCTTGTCCGACTTGGCGCACGACTCAATCTCACTGAAGTTGTCAGTGAAGTAGTCCGTGTACTCTTCGCATCCATCAGCCTTGATCAAAGCGTCGATCGTCGCGAGAGCCTTCGACACGACCGTCCACTGGGCATCGGCCAAGCAGTCTTCCAGCATCGGGCCGACAACCTCAGCGTCGAGCGTTAACGCGCTCTTGATGAACGCGTCCAACTTGTCCTTCGGAGGGATCGCACGCATGCCACCCGGCGCACACAACGCCGTGACCAAGTTGCGCTCGTAGTTGCCGTCCGACTGGGCGCCGGAGGTCTGGCCAAGCGCCGGCGCGGGGGCTAACGGAGCTGGCGACTGCGAGTAGTCAGGCTTGGGCTGCTGCTGCTGGTAGCCGTACTCCCCGCTGCGGGACGACGAGCGGTTGCGAGCATCGGAATTGAAACTCTGCGATCGGTTGTCGCGGGCAGGAGCGGCAGGAGCCGGGGCAGGGGCCGAAGAGGACTGCTCTAACGTCCATGCGCCGCCGACACGACCCTTCTTCCGATCACCGTCTGGAGATGGGATGCAAACGGGTGTCCCGTGAATAAATCTTTCGGCATGCAAGAAATGTGAGGAGACTGCAACGTACCGTAGGCCTTCTCCTTCAGCTGGGTCATTTGGTGCTGGTGCTGGTCGTTCGGCGCATACGCCGAGCCGCCGCTGTAGCCACCGCCCGGCTGGTACGTCTCGTTCGGATTGTACGAGCCCGCCGCTGAGATCCCGTACGCACCGCTCGTCGGACCGCGGTTAGTCGCAAAGCTCCATCCATCCGGGGCGTTCGCCGAGCCGGGCGGCGCACCGCTGAAGCTCGATGTCGGACGCGGGTCCGGCTTGGTGAACTTGGACGCCGCCTTCTCCTTCAGTCCCTTGAAGAACCCGCTCTTCTCATCTGTAGTCCACATGCAAAACAGCAACAAGTGAGCAACAAAAGAACACACTCAACCACAGACGAGAAATAAGTCAACGTACCTCGCGGATCCTGGTACATCGGGTTGCCAAAGCCGGCGATCTTTTGTTCGTTCATCGGCGGAGGAGCTCCGTACTGAGACGGGCCTCCGAACGGAGCCGGCGGCGCGCCGAATCCACCGGGCGTGTCCGAGTATGGCGCTGGCTGGCCATAGGCCGGCGCCTGCGGTCCTCCGTAACCGGCGTTCGGTCCGTTGTACCCCGGCGCTGGACCGCCATACCCACCAGGCGCAGGCCCGCCGTAGCCGCCGCTCTGGCCACCGTATCCCGCGCCGTTCGCGTCGCCACCGTAGCCACCAAAGCCGCCAGGAGCGTTGTAGCTCGGCAGGCTGCCAATGTTGGACGGAGGCGGCATCTCGCCGGCGGTTCCAGTCTTGCCGCCCCACGGCAGCTTGGCTCCCCAGCCGCCGCCGCTGCTGGCGGCGTCCGCCGGGTTGCCCACACCCTGGATACGCGCCGACATACCCATCCCGCTGAGTCCGGGCGCGTTGTCCGTGTCATAGATCGCGTCGAGACACTCCTTCGCGGCATCGCGCACGCGGCGGTAGTACTCGTCGCCCTTCAACGGGTCGGGCGGACCGCGGAACTCTGTTCGACATCACTCAAAAGTCAGTTTAAGCGACACTCCATCCCCCCCACTAGCGGAACGCGCCACTCACGCAGACACTCCTTAATGGTCGGAATATGCTTCTGCATCTCGCGCTTAAAGTCCACGCGGCCATCACGGCAGGCGTGCTTGATGACCTGCAGCGCCTTGTACTTGATGTTGTGGTGCTTGTTCTTGACGCGCGAGATCATAAACTCCATGACCTTGGCGCACGTGTCGTAGCTGTGCTGCGTCATGCGCGCGATCTCGCCGTAGAGGTAGCCCGGCGTGGGCGTGTCATCCTTGCTAGTCGCCCGCGTGAGCAGCGCCTTGTCCATGGTGTGCCGATCGCCGCTTCCCTCTGAGTGCGTGCTGCGTGCTTCGTGCCTGCCGGGGTGGAGAGGTGGCCCCCCTCTCCTCCCGCATCTTGGCTCGCACATAACGTATGTAGACGCAGTTTAGATAACTATTTACTAAAATAGACACTTGACACTTGAACAAGCAACTTGAACCTCATTGATTGCAGGATAAGGGTGGGCAAGTCGCCGCTTGCCACGTTGACACCCATGGGTACAGCGCAACTGAACTCCTCCTCGAACCCGCGGGTTTCACAAACCCGTTTTTCAGACGAGGACGAAAACCCATACCCATTTTTCGGTGATTCGGGCCACAAGTTGAACTTCAATTATTGAAGTCGACTTGAACGCGAATGGAAAGGGCGGAATGGAAGGGGAAACGAGGCCGTCGGCGTCGCTCGCTGCGCGCGAGGGAGACGCTATTGGCGCGAACCAAAGTGAACGATGGATAGAGCGACGCATTCGCTGTCGAGTGGACTGCTTTTGACGGGATTTGATTTGTGGAAAGTGTCGAAAGCGGTGAGATGGCACCTTTTTCTACTGCGCTTGGTGCATCGTCGCATGACCCGAGGGGCGTCGGCGTCGCTTCGTCGGACGACTGCGCATGGACCACAGCCCACGAAATTAAGCATGACAGTTGGTGCAGTCCCTCCGCCACCATCGCCTCCGCGCGCCGTGTCGCCGTCCAAGGCAAAGCGCAACGCGACGCCGTCGACCGCCATTGAGAAGATCACAGTGTACGTCGCGACCTGCCAGATCGCCCAGTTCGACAACCAGACAGCGAGCGAGGCACTCCCCGTGACGCCCGTGTTCAAGCAGGTCAAGTTCCAGACGCTTGTGCTACCGACGGCGACGCTGGAAGACCTACGGTACTTCCTACTCTCCCAGTGGGCGATTAGCAAGAGCCCGTACGCTCAGTTGCCGCTGGAGCAGCAATTCTACACGTACAAGGGACGAATCCTGCGGCTCAACGGCACGCTCGATGGCTTCTGTGAGTGCTCTGTAGTATCCATGCTGGCATACGTTGTTGGCTTCCTGATGTTCCGGTTCGTCGCAGACATTTCGAACAATGACACGATTTACTTGCGGTTTTCGTCGCTTGGTAAGATCCATGACCCGTGGGCCATGTCCACGAGCGAGCTGCGCGTGGAACTGAAGGCACGGAATGCATACGTCCCCAAGCTGCAGCCGGAGCAGCTCATGATGCGTCTCCAGGAGCAGCTCATGAAGGAGAGCCGCATGCAGAGGCTGCAATTGGCGACCAAACGAGAGGAGCAACTCCAAGTCGAGACCATCACGAGGGAATTGGCATCGTTCCACGCCAAGCTGCGGAGTGGGCGTGACAGAGGGATTCTCGGTGGTAAGGGGGAACGAGAAGAGAGGCTTGTGAGTCAAAATGCGCAGATGATGTTTCCTAGGCCGACATCTCTTCAGTGGCCGCACCCGCCGTCATTCCAGCGCACGGTATTTCTCTCCATCACGCAGCTCGAAAGAACCTATCAAGCGATTCCACGCGACGTGCTCGATCCCGCGGTCCTCATCTTTGACACCGAGCGCAAGTGGTTAGGAGTGTGCTCTGCATCCATGTCGATGACCTCGTTCAGGTCTCACCTTCACGTTGCGGTCATTGTAGGGTCTTCGACAAGCACAACCCACTCCAGAAAAGTCAGTTCGACTATCGTTACATGTGCTTCGACTCGGACTTCCAGGAGTTCTTGACCCTCAAAGAAGAAATGGGACTCGTGTTTTGGTTTCGTGTAAGTATGGTGAAGTCGTTTCTGTGTCGTTCCAAGCGGACTTCTCTCACGGAGACGGATGCTGTACTATATGTTCAGCCGCAGACTAGTTACGAAAAGCTTTCGGCGTTCTTCGAATCGATCGATGACCCCGTGACACAAAAGAAGTACGAGCCGTTGATGCTCAAAGAAACCAAGTGGTTGACCCTGTGTGGGATCAACGGATGGGAAGGGAAAATTCGCAACGACGGCCGTAAACGTGACACGAGCAGGATCCCCAAGTTCACGAAGAGTATCATGCGCGTGACGACCAACATCAAATCGCAGAGTTTCGACTACGCAGCGGTCCAGGAAGTCCTTCACCAGTCCAACCAGACTTTGCTATTTCCACCATTGTAAAAGTCTGGCGGAACAAACACATAAGAAGGGTGTTGCTTCGATTTGAGGGGGAAATGAAAGCAAACTGATCTGCGTTAACCTAAGGCTAAGGCAGAAGCGGGTAAGCGAGCGCGAGCACGCAGGTCTATTTACTCGTAGTCGGAGAGCGGCGGGCAGCTGCAGACCAAGTTGCGGTCGCCGTGGACGTTGTCGACGCGTCCAACCGACGGCCAGTAGAGCTTGTTCTTGCCGCCGAGCTGCCACTTGGCGGGGAAACCAGCCTGTTGGCGCGAGTACTTGCGGTCCCAGGTCTCGGCGGTCACAACGTCGAGCGTGTGCGGCGCGTGCTTGAGAGGCGAGTCTTCCGCGGCGATCTTGCCGGCGCGAATATCCTCAATCTCCTGGCGGATCGTGATCATGGCGTCACAGAAGCGGTCAAGTTCATCCTTGCTCTCGCTCTCGGTGGGCTCGATCATCAACGTGCCAGGCACGGGCCACGACATGGTCGGGCTGTGGAAGCCAAAGTCCTGGAGGCGCTTGGCAATGTCCTCCTCGACGATGCCGGCCTCCTTGAACGGACGAATATCGATGATGAATTCGTGCGCGCAAGTGCCGTTCTTGCCGAGGAACACAATGTCGTAGTGGCTCTTAAGCTGCGCGGCCATGTAGTTGGCGTTCAAGATCGCAGTCTGCGTGGCCTTCTTCAAGCCGGCCTCGCCAAGCATGTGGATGTACATCCACGGGATCGGCAGGATGCCGGCGCTTCCGAACGGCGCGGCGCTCACGGCCGACTCGGTCTTCTTCACGGTCATCTTGCCCTCGCCGCCCGACGGCACCACAGCGTGGCCCGGGAGGAACGGCGCCAAGTGGGACGCGACACCGATCGAGCCGACACCCGGACCGCCGCCGCCGTGCGGGATGGTGAACGTCTTGTGCAGGTTGAGGTGGCAGACGTCGGCACCGATGTTGCCCGGGTTGCAGAGCGCGACCTGCGCGTTCATGTTGGCGCCGTCCATGTACACCTGGCCGCCGTGCGAGTGGATGAGCTCGCACATATCCTTGACACCCTCCTCGAAGACGCCAAAGGTCGACGGGTACGTGATCATGAGCGCGCTGAGCTCGTGGGCGTGCTTCTTGGCCTTCTCCTCGAGGTCCGCGCGGTCGATGTTGCCGTGCTCGTCCGACTTGACGACCACGACCTTCATACCGGCCATGACGGCGCTCGCGGGGTTCGTGCCGTGGGCCGACACGGGGATCAGGCACACGTTGCGGTGGCCCTGGCCGATGGACCGCTGGTAGTTGCGGATCACGAGCAGACCGGCGTACTCGCCCTGCGCGCCTGAGTTGGGCTGCGTGGACACGGCGCTGAAGCCCGTGATCTCGGCGAGCGTCGCGTTGAGCGTCTCGATCATCTCGAGGTACCCCGCCGCCTGGTCGAGCGGCGCGAACGGGTGCACGTTCATGAACTCGTTCCACGACACGGGCGCGAGCTCCGAGACCGAGTTGAGCTTCATGGTGCACGAGCCGAGCGAGATCATGGAGCGGTTGAGCGCGAGGTCCTTGTCCTCGAGGTGCTTGAGGTAGCGCATGAGCTCGGTCTCCGAGCGGTGCTTCTTGAAGATGCCGTGCTGCAGGTACGGCGACTGGCGCTGCAGCGAGGCCGGGATGCTCTCGCCCTGGATCTCTTCGGCGCGCGTCTGAAGAGCCTTGAGCTGGTCCATGCTCGTGAGCTTGTCACCGCCGAGCGCCTGCACGATGGCCTGGATGTCCTCGAGGTCGATGCTCTCGCCCATGGCGACGCCGATGCGGATGTCGTCGATGACGCGCACGTTGACGCCCTTCTTGGCCGCGAGCTGCGCCACCTCCTGGGCCGTGAAGCCCGTGCTCGAGACGTCGATGTCGAGCGTGTCGAAGAAGAAGCGGTTGCGCACGCGAGCATTCGTGAACTCCTGCACGCTGGCCACGAGCGTGGCCGCGAAAAAGTTGGCGCGGTCCGCGATCGCGGCGATGCCCTCGGGGCCGTGGTACACGGCGTAGGCCGCGGCCATGTTGGCGAGCAGCGCCTGCGCCGTACAGATGTTGGAGGTGGCCTTGTCGCGGCGGATGTGCTGCTCACGCGTCTGCATGGCCATGCGCAGCGCCGGCTCGCCGCGCGAGTCCTTGGACACGCCGATGATGCGGCCCGGCAGCTTGCGGTAGTGCTTCTTGGTCGTGGCCAGGTACGCGGCGTGCGGGCCGCCGAACATCATGGGCACACCAAAGCGCTGCGCCGAGCCGACCGTGATGTCGGCGCCGAGCTCGCCGGGGGGCGTGAGCTTGGTGAGCGAGAGCAGGTCCGCGGCGACCGAGACGAGCAGGCCGTCGGCGTGGGCGTCCTGGATGAACTCCGAGTAGTCCTTCACGTCGCCAAAGGTGTTGGGGTACTGGATGAGCACGCCGCTGTACTTCTTGGCGTCGTCCGTGCCGAACGCCAGGTCCTTGAGCGGGTTGCCCACGACGAGCTCAATGCCGACGTTCTCCGCGCGGGTCTTCATCACGCCGATGGTCTGCGGGTGGCAGTCCTCCGACACAAAGTAGGCGTTGCGCTTGCTGACCGAGCCGTGCGAGAGCGTCATGGCCTCGGCCGCGGCGGTCCCCTCGTCGAGCAGCGACGCGTTCGAGAACTCCATGCCCGTGAGCTCGACGACCATGGTCTGGAAGTTGAGCAGCATCTCGAGGCGGCCCTGCGAGACCTCGGCCTGGTACGGCGTGTACGACGTGTACCAGCCCGGGTTCTCCAGGATGTTGCGCTGGATCGGCGGCGGCGTGATGCAGTCGTAGTAGCCCATGCCGATGCACGACTTGAGCGTCTGGTTCTTCTGCGCAATGGTCTTGAGCTTGGCGAGCGCGGCGCTCTCCGTGAGCGGCTCCGGCAGGTCGAGCGGCTTGGTGAGGCGGATCTCCTGCGGCACCGTGGCGTCGATGAGCGCGTCGACACTCGGGAAGCCGATCGCGGCCAGCATCTTGCGCTGGTCCTCGTCGCCCGAGCCCAAGTGGCGGCGCAGGAACGCGTCCGAGCGCTGGAACTTGTCGGTCGTCGCGAGCGAGCGCGAGAGCGTGGGCGCGCGGCGCGCGAGGGTCGCCCGCGCCGAGCGCTGCGCGACACCGCGGAACATTCTGCGGCAGAGGGGAACGCGGAGGAGATGCGGTCGCCGGCGCTCGCGGGGGAATGGCGCAGGAAGCGGAAGCGGAGCTGCTGGCTCACTTGAACCTGTGGCTCGCGCCCAAGTGGGGTGGAGCATGAGGTTTCGCCCGAGGTTCTGAGGTTTTATTCACGCGGGGTCGGGTAACAGTTTAGACTGATCGGGCCACCGCCTCATGTTTGCGAGTCGCGACTCGCGGCACCGCACAACTCGTGTGAGCTGCAAAGCGGGATGGAGACAAACGCATCGGGTGACTGCCGAGTCGCCGACGGCGGTGGTGGACCACCGCTGGTGGTGGCCTCGGCTAGAAACGCACTGGCCCGACCAGTGCGTTTGGCCGTGAGGCACAGCGCAAAGGCACGGCTGATTGGATGGCATCGTCGACGCACCCACTGTAATTGACCCACACAACACGGAATTGCTCGCGAAGAAGAATAAAACCTCGAAAAAGAAGAGCACATGGCACTCGAACGAGGGAAAGATCGCAATGGGCACTCGAATGCAGGACGGGAATGTAGCCATGACTCAGGCCTCCCTCATGGCCCATGGGGGAGGCAAGGGACCGCGCCGTGTTCACTCAGTACCGTGTAACAGTACCATCCGCGATGCAGTACATTGGGCACTTGATGGAGTACAGTACTAGGCACTGCATACCAGCAAGGAATTGATGGTATGATCCAACTGCCACGTGCAGACCGATACAAGGACCCGCACAGATCTGTCTCGGGATCAAGACCGGTGGATTGGCTGTTCAGCAGCTATTATTGCCTACGAAGTACGCTCCACGAGTCATCACCATGTACTGTATCCGTCTATGAGGAGCTACTCAACAGCCACATATGCCGCAGGTGTGGAATGACTGGTGCACCGATTGATCATGAAGCTATCTTAGTATGTGACGATAATTCCGTCTCCACCATCAGTACATCCTTCCCACCTTTTTCTGTCACGGGTACACAAACGACATCCACGGGCATCCACACACCAATGAGCTCGGGCGGAGACGACGATTCGGGGGCGCCGCGCGCGCTCACGGCGGCCGAGAAGCGCGCGGCGCGGCGCGCACGCGTTCTTGCGGGCGGCGAGCGTCGGTTGAAGCTGCTCACGGGCGAAATTGGCTCGCTGAAGGCCGAGAACGACGCGCTCGAAAAGGCCATGGACGACGGCGTCATGGAGCTGCTCGGCGCCACGGAGCTGCCCACGGAAAAGGAGGAGGAGGAAGTGGAGATAGAGACGCCGCAGCACGCGGAGAAGACTGAGACAGAGACCAAGTTCCCGCCGCGCGTGGATCCGGCGCAGCGCCGCCGTGATGCGCAGGCGCGGCGCCAGAAGAAGGAGGCGATGGTGCAGGAGATCCTCGCGGGCGGCGCGGCCGCGCCGTCGCCGTCGCTTGCGCCACTGGCCGTAGGTGCCATCGCACCCACAAGCCAGGAGATTGGTGCAGTGGTGACCACGGAGAAGAAGGCGGAGCCGGCGTTTAGTCGCCACACGACGGCGCTGCGGCTGCAGGCCGCCGAGGAGAAGCTCATTTTCGTCGCGGTCCTCGGCGCCGCGCTGTATCTCGGTGCGTTGGCACGTGCCATGGGGTGCTGCTGGTGAGGCGTTGCGTACTGACGTGTGTTACCACTGTACGTGCAGCCTTCGCGGCGGATCTGCGCACCATCACGACCGGTGCGTGCGCGTCCGCGACTCGGTCGCTTACTGGAAGAGGCGAACTCACACAATCGCTCCACGTGCACACAGATCTGCTCACGAGCGACGCGCGCTTCCTCTCGTACAAGCAGCTCTTCGCCAACGGCGTCTCGCTCGACTCGATCCGCCAGCAGATGCAGCGCGAGAACGTACGTCCTCTCTTCTTTCTTCCCCCCTCCTCTCACCAACTCACTCTCTCTCGACGTGTAGCTGGAGCCGACGCTCATGCACCAGATCGAGCGCGTCTTCGTCTCGCAGCTTCGAAGCGACGCCGCGTCAGCCTCGTCGTCGCCCGTGCGCAGCCTGCTGCCCAACCTGCTCGACCTCCCGGGCTTCTTCGCGTCGCTGGTCTTGCAGCCGCCGATCCTCGTCTGCGTGCTGCTGCTGCGCGTGCTCGTCGGCCTGCTCGCGGGCTTTGTCCACCGCACGATGGACCTGCCGGACGTCAAGAACCCGCAGGACGACGACCTCGGCTTCGTCGCCAACCTCGCGCTCTCGAGCCGCCCGGCGCTCAAGGGCTACCTCGCCAAGGCGCGCAAGTCGGTCGACGACGTGTTCCTCTTCCTCTGGAGCTTTCTGCTCGCGGTCGCGGCCCGCGCTGTCGCGGCGGCGCACTACGCGTGAGCCGACGGACGCGTCGCCGTCTAGGAGGTCTCCATCGACACGTCATACATCCTATTCACTGGCATGGAAAGGGAGGAGTGGCCGTTTATTTCTGTCTCGAGCGGGTCGCTTGGTGTCGGCGAGGACCTCTCTCTCTCTCTCTCTCTCTCTCTCTCTCTCTCTCTCTCTCTCTCTCTCTCTGCAGCGTCTCGACTCGCCCCCTGCGCATCGCCACACAGCGCGACGGCCATGGCCGCCAAGCGTGGCAGCATCGCCGAGTCCACGGTGCGGACGGTCTCCGTGATCGTCTCCTGCTGCCTCTCTCGCTGACGGCACGTGTCCGTTCTCCGCTCTCTGCAGGACAACCGCATCAAGCTCGAATGCGTGCGCCGCAAGAACCGCCGCGCGTCCATCACCGAGCAGTTCGTCGTGCCGCCGACGAGCGGCCGGCGCCAGGAGAAGCGCACGCAGTCGCGCCACCACGCGTTTCTGCTGCTGCCCGAGAACGCGTCGGCGATCCGCGCGGTCGTGGGCCGCGTGCGCGGCCTCGCGGACGGCGACGCCGGCGAGCTGCGCGGCCAGTCGCTGAGCCCGATGGACCGGCGCCGCCTCCACGCGTGGGCGAGCGACGTGCTCGCCGTGCTCGCCGAGTTCGCGCCGAGCGAGAGCCGCTCAAACGACCCGCTCGTGCGGCTGCTCGAGCAGCTCCAGTTCCTGCAGGACGACCACGAGTGTCTCGCCGAGGTCGCGATCGACGGGCGGCAGCTCGCGGAGACGTGGGAACGCGCCGGCGTCTTTGACGACGCGGACGAAGACGACGAGGACGAGGACGACGAGGACGATCGAGGAGGAGCAGAAGGCGTGCTGCTGCTCAGTCCGCTGCAGCGCGAGGTGGCGTGGGAGGCCGAGAAGCGGCGCAAGATCCAGGCGTCGTACGCGTACCAGCGCGTGCGCGAGCGCGCGGCCGCGCGCGTGATCAAGCGCAACACGCTCCGGTGGGTGCGCTCGCGGGCGGCGTTCTGCAGCCGCGTCGAGGAGCTCGAGGTGTTTGGCAACACGACGGCGGCGCTCGTCGAGGAGCTCACGGCGCTGTCGGCGCGGCAGCAGCGGCGCGCGGCGAGCCACACGAGCGGCATCGTTGATCTCATGACGGGCAGACACGCGCGGCCCGGCGGCGCGGCAGGCCGCCGCCAGATCGGCTTCGCCGAGCTCATGCAGTTCTCGCGGCACCTCGCGCTGTTCACGGTGGACCACGCGCTGCGGCGCGTCGCGGAGCTCGAGCTCAAGCGGCGGCTCTATGAGTCGCGGTGCGCGATCAAGCTGCAGGCGTGGTGGCGCCGCATGCACGAGGTCGTGCGCGGGCGGCGCATGCTGCGGCTGCTGGCCGACGTCAAGCGCAAGCACGAGCAGGAGCAGGCCGCGGCCGTGGCGGTCGCAGCCATGGGGGCCAGGAACAAGAAGGCCGCGAAAGGCGGCCGCAAGCACTCGGAGGCCGGCGCGGCGCGCAGGGCCGCCAGGACGCCGGGCAAGGACAAGAAGAGCGCAAGTGGCGCCGGCAGCTCGAGCCGCGCGGTCTCCGCTGCCACCAGCGACGCCAGCGACGCGAGCGACCGGCCGCTGGTGAGCGGCAGCGGTGACGCTAAGGCCGCCAAGGCGGCGGCAGCGGTAGCGGCACGAGCGGCGGCGGTGGGCGTAGCGGTGGACGCCAAGCAGTCGCTCGTGCCAGCACCGCCGCTGCCGCCGCTGCCCAGGGCGAGTGGTGGCGGAAGCATCACTGGCGGAGGAGGAGCGACAGGCAAGCCGCCGGTGGCGTCGGCGGCCGGCGGCAAGAAGCACTCGATCGGCGGGGCGGGAGGCGCGAAGAGCGACGACCGCGTGGACCGCATCTCTCGGGCGGCGCGCGCGCGCGAGGCGCGGCTGCGCAAGGAGTTTGAGGAGGAGCTGCTGCGCCGCCAGCGCGAGGACGAGGAGGCCGCGCGCGACACGGAGGACGTCGAGGCCGCGTGGCGGCGGTTCCTCGAGTCGGCGCAGCACGGCGACGGAAATGGCGGCGGAGCCGGAGCCGGAGACGCCACCGGCGAGACGGACGAGGCAGACAACCAGGGAGACAGAGCGTCGACGGCAAACGCTGGAGACAGCGAGTCTCGCGGCACGACGCCGGCGACGCGAGGCGGCGCCATGCCCGCCGAGTGGAGCGAGTGGTCGGATGACGCCGCCGACGACGACGGTCATGACGGGGACGACGCGAGCTGGGCCGCGCGCGCGTCGCAGCGCAGCTCACGCGGCTCGACACCTCTCTCGACGGCGTCGAGCCGCCTCTCGACGCCCAAGACGCCGGCGTTGTTGTCGACGCGCAAGCCGTCGTCCAAGGACGCGGACAAGCCTGCGGCGCCGATCAAAGTCGTGGTCACGGTCAAGAAGCGGCCAACCGACAAGACCGTGGCAAGCGAGAACGACGAGGGCGTGGACGGCGACGCGTCGTCGCCACTCCCCGTGGGGGACGCGCCGCTGGGCTTTGCGCTGCCGTACGCGACACCGCCGTCGCCGTCGCGCCGCCAGCTTCTGCTGGGGACGTCCCAGGCGAGGCGCAGCCGGCCGCTGGTGCCCGGCGCCGGCCAACTGAGCCGCATCGTGCCGTTCGCCGACTTTAGTGGCGTGGATCTGCGCGCGGCGCGCGGCCCGAAGACGCCGCCGCCGCGGCATCTCCACGACCTCGACTTTGGCCAGCCCGCGAGCCTCGATTTGTTTCGGATGGAGCAGCCGCCGCTCGTCGACGAGGCGGACGAGGCCAACGAGCCACTAGCCGACGGCTTCAGCGGCACGTCGTCTCGCCGCGTGAGCACGGTGCGCGTGTTCTCGTCGCTGCGCGCGAGCCGCGTCGCGAGGATGCGCGCGGCGCTGCAGGACAAGGCGGCGCCGCCCGCCGGCGCTGGCGAGCGAGACCGCTCGCGGGGTGAACCGCCCGTGACGACCACCACCAGTGAGGACGACCACGCGAGCGAACTGCTAGTTGCGTCGACGGCCCCCGGCGGGCTCGTGCTGACCAGCAAAGTGGGCGAGGTCGTGCCGCCGACGATCCGCGGCCGCGCGTCCATGGTCGCGGCCTACATCAGCAACCCCATGCTCAGTACGTGGATCTCTCTCTCTCTCTCTCTCTCTGTGCGAGTGGCTTTCACTCATTCGTGGTGCTGACGGCTTCGGCGGATGGCTCTGCACATGCAGAACTGGACTTTAGAAAAGAGGATTTGCTGCGCAAGCCCGCGGAGACGCAGGAGGCGGAGGCCGCCACCGCTGTTGCGGTACCGGAGACCGTGGCGACGGAGGTTCCTCCAGTGGCAAGCAGCAGCACAAGCAGTACAAGCGCCACGAGCCCCAGGGCGAGGTTCGGGTCCCACGTCGAGTGGCTCCAATCGATCGGACTCGGTGACGCCATGGCGCTGGCGGCGCGCAGCTCGGCGTCGCCGACGAGGACGACGTATCGCAATGTCAAGGCGCGTGGCCCACGGGGGGAGGAGCGGCTCGCGACGGCGCTGATCGAGATCGAGCAGACGCAGGCGCAGCGCGCGCGGCGCCGGCGCAAGGACGAGCACGCGCTGCCGCTGCTCGGCCGCAACAAGGACACAACCGCGAAGAAGGCGAAGGCTGCACTGGAATTTCAGCTGAAGCCTGCGGTCCCAGCGATCGAGTCGACGCTGCCGCCAGTGGCGTACAGCGGCGACGTTGCGCCGACGCCGTCGATGAGGAGCAGACGTGAGCCATTCCAGCGCGAGGTGACGGCGGTGCGGGCAGTGCAGGACACACGTAGGGGCGAGGATCTACCATTCACGAGGCATTCGACGTCCTCGTTGACGTCGTCAATGGAAGATAGCGACGACAGCGAGGACGCTAGCGGATCGGAGGAAACCAGCGAGAGTGACGTAGAAGAGAACAGCGCATCGCTGGATGGTGGAGGAAGCGCGCACGAGGTGGATGGCCACGAGTCTGCCAAGGCGAGTGACGATGGTGGTGGAGACGACGCAAGCGACCGTGACGCGGAGGCTGCGGACGCAGATCCAGCAAACGCGGCGTCAACTGCTACCGCGCGCAAAGCGTCCAAGAAGAGACCGCGGCGAAGCGTGCGGGTGACGAGGAGAAGAAGTCTCCACGAGCCACGACACGCGAAAGAGAGCAAGTCGCCAAAGCGGAAGCGACGGCATCGAAAGCCGAAGCGGCGGGAGAGCGAGGACGGCGGTGACAACGTGGCCGCTGACGCGGACGAGCAGCCCAAGGACGCGCAGAATGGCGACGCGCCGACCGCCGCCGACTCGCCCGCGAAGAAAGACAGTTGGCGGTTCCGCGCGCGCGTGCCGTCGCTGCTGCAGCGGCTCGTGCCGAAGGAGAACCGCTCGTCGTTTGATGTGTCTCGCTTTAGTGAAGACAGCAACGCGGCGGATCCGCTGGCCTACGCGCCGTGCGACGACGACGCGCTGCTCGACGAGTTGGGCGGCGGAGCCGCGAGACCGCGAGGCGGCGGATACGACGACGCCGAGGCAGGGCAACAGGAGGCGGCCAAGGGCGAGGCGTTCGAGAGGCTGTACACGCAGTACATGGGGCTGCTGCGCGCCGCGCCGCCGCTGGTCCCGACAACGTGAGGTGGGCAAAAAAGGCAACATCTAGACCATCACTCTGCCGCAACATGACCATCACTCGCTTGACGAGGAAATTTCTCCTGGCTGTTGGGGGGGGGGGGGGGGGGGGGGGG
>JAADVV010000215.1:0-21854 GCA_023335905.1 Pythium pyrilobum | reverse complement strand
GCATGGATACTACGAAAGCTCAGGGGATGGTTCCATTGTCTGTAGGCTGACGCGGCTACGCAAGGAGCAGGACAAGCGAGAGAACCGCGCCGCGCCAACCACACCCACACGGCGAGACCTTTACACGACGCTCGTCTCGCTGCGGCTCGCGACGGCCCAACGACTCGAGGAGGCGAGCGAGACGTACCGCACGCGGCGAGCGGAGAGAGACCGCGAGGCCGCGCGGCTCAGCGCGAGCTGCCGCAACCGCGTCGCGTTTCTTCTCGACGAGACGCGCGTCCGCTCGTTGCTGAACGAGGTGAAGCGGCCGTCGCCCGACGTCGTCGCGCGAGAGCGACGCGAGTTTGAAGCGGCGGCGGCGTCGTGGAGCGAGCAGCGCAGGCGCGCGGCCTGGGAGAACCACTCGCGCGTGCTGGAGAGCGTGCTGCGCAAGAGCAAGTGGCACGAGACGTTTGTCGCCGGCGAGATGCGGGATATCCGCCGAGTGTACGCCGAGACGAACGCCCACGCGGTGTGGCAGTGGCCGCGCAGCGAGCAGTCGACGACGGGCGGTGCTCACGGTGCTGCCATGCGTGGCGACGCGCAGCCGACCGCGATGGACCGCTTCCGGTTCTGTCTACCGGACGTGAGCGACGAGAACGCACGTGGCGGCAACCAGAACGAGCCGGTGGAGGACACGACGCTGCCGCCGTCGCCGCTCGACACCAAGCTCGCGTCGGCGTGGTGGCGCGCCCACGCGACGCAGTCACATTCGAACTACAGGCGGCTGCAGGAGAAGCAGCGGCGCCGCCGCTTGGCCGGCTACGCGAGCGAGAACAACAGCGGCACGGAGGACGCGCTGGTCACGCCGGAGATGCTCGTGAACCCGCAGTTCTACGAGCTTTACAGAGAGACCATCGACCACGCGAGGCGCAACGAGCTGCTCGACGGCGTGGACGCGCGAGCCGTTGAGCTGGAGAGGTGGATCCAGCAAAAGGTCGTCGAGATCGAGGCCCAGATCGACGTGAACACGCGGCTGATCGTCGAGCAGGCGACGCGCGCGCTGCAGCAAAAGGCGCGCAAGACCAAGGAGGAACGCGCGGCTGTCGACATCCAGCGGCTCGCGCGCGGCAAGCTGGGCCGCAAGAAGGCGCAGGACCACTTGGCGCAGTACTTTGTGATGGTGCGCGGCCGCGCGATCCGCAAGGGCAAGTGCGAGGAGTGCGGCGAGCAGCCGGCCGTGCTCGAGTGCAAGCAGTGCGAGGACAGTCTCCACTTTTGCCCCGTGTGCTGGGTGCAAGTCCACGCGACGCGGCGCCGCAAGCCCCACGTTGCGATCCCCATGGCGGGCGTGGTTGTGCCGCCGCCGCGACACGGCCAACCGCCACAGCCTGCCGCCACCAGTCAGCATCCCGTGGAGACTCGCCGTGGCAAGGAGGGCACTGCTTCCTGGAATGTGAGTGAGTACGGTCGTGGCGCAGGCCGTGCAACACCGCGTGGGGAAGCGAAGCGAGCATCGGCACTCGGCCTCACGTCGGCGCCAGAGTTCCTGCCGGCTGCAGTGACGAACGAGCCGCCGCCGAGCATGACTGGGCCACGGCAGCCGCCAGAGTCGGTAGTCGTCGAAGAGAAGGATACAGCAGCTGCATCCACATCGCTAGGCGGCGTCGAGCAGATATCTTTCGCTTCACGAGCATCTTCTGCCGCGTCAGCGACGGCTGATGCTGTCCGCAGCGCGGTGGCCACGGCAGACGCGACCGAGAAACCAGCCAGGACGGCAACGCGGACGAACACCGCGGCCCCGGCGGCAGGAGAGGCGAGGCCGAGCTTTCGACAGCGCATGGCGGCAGGCAACCCCCGGACTGGTGGACCTCCTGCCGCACAAGCCATTGGTGAGCCCGTGGCTGCTGAGATTCCCAGCCTGCCCGATATATTAGCTCCACACACCAGCACGCCGATCGAGCCTGCCACTGCCTGTTCACCACCCTCGCCGCAGCCTGACCCGCCTAATGCGGAGCCGGCTACGGTGACAGCACATGCCGAGGTCGCTGGCGTATCGGGAAAGACGTCACTCAACGAGGAGGCTGCAGCGAGGAGAATCCAGCTGCAGCGTCGACGATACGTGGCGAGGAAACGTGGCGGTACCACCACAACCGAGTAGATGCCAGAGACAGACAAATAGTGAGGCGATATCAGCGAAACTGGAAGATGATGGGGGCGTGTGGCTGGCTCAGCTTAAAGATGCAGCGCAGACCAGCCACGTCCAGACCGCCCAGCGCGCCGAGCCGGTGGCCCGCTCGCGAGGTGGTGGGCCCCGCTCGGGCACCGCTGCATTCCGGGCCTTTGCCTCTTCACTAAGGCGCTCGCCTTGTGGCCCAGCTTGTCCATGGTCGTAGTGGTCACCGTCGCCGTCGCCCACGCGCGAGCGCGTGCACCTCGTTGTCGTGGAGCCGAGCGCGCGGTCGTCGAGGTCGCACAGTCGAGCCCCGTAAACTTCCGTGAAGACTCGCGCCTTTCTTATTCTTTTCCTTTCTTTTGCCTTACGCCCCTGGTGCAACGGGCCACGCCACGTCCCAGTGGACGCCACACCTTTGGTGGTGTTTGCCAGTTGTGTGTGGTGTCTCACTCCATCGGAAGCTGCGCAGACCACGCAGCAACGACACCATGGCGAAACAAAGCGCGACCTTCGTGGCGGAGCTACGGCCGTGGATCGACAGGCTGCTGCTACAGCCCGCGTGCTGCAAGCTCCAGGACTCGTCGCACACGGAGCGCGGCGTGGGTCTGCTGGTGCAGGACCACACATCGGCGACGGACGCGGCTTTTCTGCGCGCGATCGCCGCCTTGGCCGCCTTGCTGGCCGTGGAGAAGCCGAACTGGCGAGCTGCGATCGTGCGGTCGCCGATTCGAGTCTGTTGCGCAGCCAAGTCGGTGGTCTACCGCCAGCTGACCCATCTCGAGGCCGAAGACTTTGCCACGCACGTGGCGGTTGGATACGGTGCAGCAAATGGATGCACATAACCGTCGCAGCGTTGAGACGACACGACACCATCTTCCCATTCGACTGGAGATTGAGTCGCACCGCGTTGTCCAGGCCTTGCAGCCGCTCTTAGCCCAGCAAAACGCGCTCCTCTACTGGACATCCGTCGAGATCGATCCCCGATTGGTGTCGTGCTTCACCGACGACCTCACGCGCTTCCTGGGAGCCAATTTCGCATGGCGCCACGTCGGGCGTCTCGGTCACCTACCGCTTTGCGCCTTTTTCGATGGCAGCGGCCGACCCCATCGATCAGCGCGGCACCAGTCGAGTCGGCTTGGTGGAGTCGCTTCTCGCTGCCACCGCGGCGTGTGGGCGAGTCGAGTGCCTTGCGCTGGATGGGCTGCTGCGAATGCGCCAAGCACCGCCGACCCGCGCCGCGAACTTTCGCACGCTGATAGTACTAGTAGTAGAAAGGGTATGCAGCAAGAACGTCCCATGGAGTTGGTGGTGCGACGCGCTGTCGGCACGAACAGAGACGGAGATGCTGCGCTGTTTAGAGAGGAAGATGCTGCGCTGTTGCGAGAACACGTCGCAGCGTGGCGAGACGCGCATGCGGACACGCGGTTGCGCCTCAAGTGTCTCGACAACGATGACAAATATCACGGAGACAGCCTGGGCGACGTCATACTGGAGGCGCTCGATGAGCTCGACGAACTCGCGATTGACAGCAGCAGGCTCGGTGCCTAGCCAATTCCCCCCGCGATGACCTCGTCCGTGCTCGACAAGTTCCGCACGCTTCGTGTAGTTTACCTGTCCTACGTCGACCTCGGCACGATGGACCCCTTCACAGCGTCGTCGCTGGAAGAACTGCACTTGCGTGATCTCCACGTCGCCGATAAGCAGACCAAACAGCCTGCTCCAGTTTGGGCTGGACCTCGGGTGTCGACGCAAGCATCTAGCGCAAAGGCTTGCTCGACTTTAACATCGACGAGTCGATCGTCCCATACGACACGGGCCGCCACGTGACGAAGCTGAAAGTGAAACCTTTCGCGCTCGGCTTGCAGACCAACGACGTGATGCAGACGCTGCGGCTGGGTCTCCACGAGATAGACGATAGCGGTAGCGAAAAGCGCCATGCGATGCCCCATCTTCTGTACAGAGCAGGCGGAAGAGTCATCCCCGCCGCGCAACGAGTGCGACGCGGCAAGGAAGAGAAGGCGCGGAAGGCGGCGTTCCTCCGTGTCGTCCATCTCGCTGGGCAGGTGAACGCGGCGCGGGCGATTGGCAATCGTACGCCACATTTTTTGCGTTCAGCGATCCGCAGGTGACGCGCATCTTCGAGCTAAAGTAGATGGAAGATATTGCCATGTTCGGAGCGATTACCCGTCGACACAGTCATCCATGGTTCTCACGGACAGCGAGCGACCTGTCCGTTCAATTAGCTCTGTCAAACTGACGCAGTCGTAGATGTTGTGGGGCCTCGTCAAAGCTACTGACCATCCCCATGCGACCGCGCAGCGTCCGACCCATCGTTACGGGAAGCAGTCATTATTTGCAACTGCAACAGTTGGAATCACAAGCTCATGGTGGTCGCAGGGTCGAGGTTTCGACTTTGATGCGACTGGACAAATGTCGTTCTCACCAGAAGATAGTAGTAGAGTTATTATGCAGTTACAATGCTCTGCAGTACAATAGTTGGCGATGGCGAGGGGCTATCCGGCCAAAATACATTGACGACAGACTCGCTGCTTGCGTCGACGCTGATTCTGAAGGACACGCGCTGCGAACACTCTCGTCCAGGCACCTTGGTGGCAACCACGTTCGGCAGGACTCAACTGGCAAGTTACTAATGGTTCGCTGCACCGGCGCTCGTTGCCTGGCGCGACGCGTCTCGCTGCTGCTTGAACTCGCTGGCTTGGTTCCCGAGCTGCGAGGGCGTCACCACGTTCTGCTTCGATTTGTCGCGCGGGGCGGCGTGGTCGGGGACGGGCGTCTTGTCCAGGTTGTGGAGCGCCGCCTTGGAGGCCATGTAGCCGCGCTCGCAGCCGCCCATGGCGGCGTGGTCGTCGTGACTCGCTTGGTTATCCATCGCGCTTTCTTTCCGTTGGGGGCTTATAGGTGGCGAACGAGAGGAAGTCGAGAAATGAGGAGAGAGAGTGAGAGGGGAACAACACAAGAGGCCAATAACGCCGAGTCCCAAGACACAGAAATTGTCCCACGCATAAACGAGAATGTTGCTATTCTCGGTCGAAGGGGCGGTGTTCCTTCTGCTTCTTGCGCTGCTCATTCAGCTCTTTCTCGGCCTGCACGTCTGCTTCTGCTGCTCGGCATCACAGATATTCTCGGCTGTGGCCTCCGCAGCGAATTGCGACTCGGGACACTCGCGGGTCGTGGATGTCCTGAAACTTGGACTGCGTCGGGTCCTGGTTCGCGCGCACGCGGTCGGCGCCGAGCGCGCTCGACGTTTCTGGCTGCGATCCGCCCATGGTAGTTGCGTGCAAATATCAAAATGCGCTGTAATGATGCGGTGTTGGTGTTGGATTTAGTTTTGCGACAGGAAGGCAGAAAACGCGGACACGACGTTGCCAAGTCAGCTAGATTTTATGCGGGCGAGCTGAGACAACAGTACGCTGCCTACGCGTCGCGTTGTTTGGCCTTCAAGTCCGTGGTGAGGATCAAATTGCTGGCGTCATCGGGCTCAATGTGGCCATACCCCTTTGGCGTCGGCACCGCGGGCTTCCCACTTGGCGCGGATGGCTTCAGCTCTTTGGCCGCCGACACAGGAGACGATACGTTCGGCTCTTCGGCTGGCATCGGATGTCGGGAGCAGACAAATCTCGGAAATGGGGTTCCTGTGTCAACGGTAACTACGGCGCTGCTCAGGGTAATCAGTGAGACACACGACGATGGTTGTCGCGCAACTGCCACATCGCCATTTGTGTATTCCGCCGTTAGTTCACATGCGAGTACGCGATCGACCTATCTCAGTACACCTCGCGCAGCGCGCCCCGTGGCGCTGGGCATTTCGCGATTTCCACTCCCACCGGCACGAACGAACACCCGAACCACCCAACGCCCCACTGACTTGGACGATGCCGACGGTCGAGCCCATGAAGCAGCAGCAGGAAAAGCAGCGCGCGTCGCCCCCGCAGAAGGACCCGCGCGTGGTGGAGGCGCACGGCAAGGAGGAGCCGCTGGCGGTGCGCGCGCCCGACTCGGCCGCGATCGAGCGCGAGCAAAAGCAGCACCTCGGCAGCAGCAAGGACGAGCACCGCAAGGCCAGCGTGCCGTGAGGACCAATACGGAAGTCCCATCCCACCCACGAACTTCAACTTGGGCTGCGCACGTCGCAGAGTGCATGTATCGTGTGGACCACACTAGCATTATGTGGTGCCACACCACACAATGAATCGTCCCCCCCCCTCCTCATCTCCTTCCAATTCTCTTGAGCGGGCCTCTTTCCCCCTTCGAGTCCCCTTCCCACCAAAGACTCGCATTTCGAATCGTGCGAATCGACATTAAAGGCCGACTTGAATTGCATAGTCACCAGACCATCACTCTCGTTTTCCCCTCGCAAGTTGCTTTCCCTTCCGTGCGCCACGATGGAAGATGGCGAGCCGCTCTACGTGCCCGACGACGTCGCAGTCGCCGTCTCGGCGGCGTCCTCGGCGGTCGCGGCAGCGACGGCGGCTTCCGTGACCGACGTCGTCGCCGTCACGACTGCGGAGGACGCGCACGCGCTCTCGCTGGGCATCGACGACGCCGACGATCTGCTGCGGCGCCACGAGATGGGCGGCGACTCGGGTGACGCCACCTCGGGCGTCGAGGCGCTGCGGGCCCACGAGCTGCCGCCCACGCTGCCGTCCGTGCCCGGCGCGCACCCGCCCGCGAGCGTCTCGGCCGTGTACCGCTTCTACGAGATCGAGGCCACGCTGTCGCTCAAGCGCCGCGAGGAGTCGTCGATCGCCAAGTGTCGTCTCTGCAAGGAGGAAGGCCGCCAGGAACGGAAGGGCTGCGTGCGCTTCAGCAAGAGCGTGACGTCGAATCTGTGGCGCCACATGAAGGAGAACCACCCGACCGTGTACGAGAAGCACGCCGGCGAGAAGAAAACCATCCAGATGCACAAGCTCATCGGCGCAGGCAAGCGCGGCCGCAAGAAGAAGCCCGTCGTGTCGAGTGTCGCTGCGGGTGCCGACGAAAACGAGCGGTTCCTGGAGGATATGGAAGGCGGAGAAGGCGGCGTAGCGTCGGAGACGGCACCACGCGCCAAGCCGACGAAGCGCGCGAGACGCCAGCCCGTCGGTGACCAGTTCTTCAGCGAGTACGCGCTGTCCATGAGTGGCACCAGTGGGCAAAACACGCTCTCGGCCATGCACGGCAACAACGAAAAGCGGCCCGTGAATCTGGATCGTGTACGTGAGGCTGTCGCATACATGTGCATCTACGAGATGGTGCCCTTTGAGCTGTGCTCGAGCCTTGCGTTCCGCAACCTGCTCGCGGAGTGTCACGCGGGCTCAGCGCTGCTGGAGGATGCTGGTGCGCTCGCGAGTGTGTTTGGCAAGCAAGCGATTCTCATGCAGTCGAAGAAGCTGATCGAGGACGTCAAGGAGCGGGTCGCAGTGCAGCTCAAGTCGGTCGATGGCGTCCACCTCCAGATCACGGAGTGGGCACCGCCGAGCCACCGCGAGGAAGGCTCGCAGATTCAGTTTGTCGGCGTATTCGCTGTGGCACTGGACCAAGAGTTCAACCTCGTTCGCCGGTGTTTGTGCGCCGTGCCAATCGCATCGTCGAATGGTGACGCACCAGACGACGACGTAGGCTCCCAAATGCAACGTGCTGACGTGTTCAAGCGAGCGCTTCGCAGTATTACGCACCACCGTCACGTGCCAAACCTTGCTGTTGTTGAACCCAGTCGACGTACCCACTTCTCATCGCTTTGCTCGGCGAATAAGCTTGAAGTGTTGGAGAGCATCTCTAGCTTGCTGCGTGACATCATGGTCTCAACGATCACAGGTGCCTCCTTGACGCATCCGTTCATGGTTGGAAGCGAGCTATCGACCGAGGGAAGCTCCTCCGGCTCGTTTGATCGTGTATTCGATACGTCGCGGTTTGTGGAAGCCAGCGACCACAGCGATGTCGAGCTTCAGGTTAGTCTCCACGCAGAAGCACCATCCAGCATTCTGACCGAGTTACCAAACGTACTCACGGGCCACACGATTCGCGACATCTTGCTCAAGGTTCTTCATCTCATCGCCCACATCAAGCAGTCAAAGGAAACTCGCAACGTGATGCGCAAGATCGTCACGAGCGAGTTCAGTGTTGACGCTGATACTTACACCGAGATGTTCGAGAAAGGGTCGAGTAGTATTATCGTTGGGATTCAGACGATCTACGAGGTTCTCAATCTCACGCTGAAGATGATGCCGACGCTCCAACGGTACTTTGAGCTTCACAAGGACGGAACATCGGACCTTTCGAAGCTCATGCAGCTGGCGTCGCTTTCAGCATACGAGTGGGAACGTGTGGGATATCTCTCGTCACTGCTCAAACCGTTCGCTGATGCTGTTCTCAAGTTACAGGACGAGAAATTTGTGACGTCATCGCTCATCATCCCTTCGGTGTACACGCTGCTCGAGAAGCTGCGGCCGCACGCAGAAGGCGGTGCCGAGAGTCACCTGCCAGAGGACATGGTGGCATTGAAGACACTCGCGTATGCACAGCTGACCGCGACGTTCGGTTACCTCTTTGTCGAGCCGGCAGAAGACTGGTCGTCGCAGCAGCGCTCGAGCTTCAACTGGCTGTGGTCCGCCACACTGTTGGACCCTCGCACTCGCCCGTTCATCATCAAAGGTGCTCTCACGGCGGCTCAATTCTGGGAGGTCGTAAAGAATGAGGCCGGTGAGATCTCGGGCATGAACAAGGCGAAGGACAAGGAAAATGGACTAGGCGATTTGCCAGAGCACCCGATCGGTCTCGACGACGAAGACCACGTGTCGAATGGTGTCGATGGAGCGGGTAGCACGACCGACACGAATGAGAACGTTCCGGCCAGTGGGGATCTTTGGGACGATCTACAAGCGAACCTCACGTCGTGCGCACAAGAAGAGATGCTCCTAGCGTCGTCCAAGTCGGGACTCGAGCTTACGAAATCAAACAACCTGCTGGAGGTGGAGATCTCATTCCTCCAGGACGAATCTCGTATCTCGCTCAAGGCTAATCCGCTCGACTGGTGGCAGAGCATGCGGGTCAAGTACCCCTACGTCGCGCGGCTCGCTCGCTACGTACTGTCCGTGCCGGGCAGCCCCGCAGTCGACGAGAACCCCATTTTGAACGACGCGGGTCTGGTGCGGCGTCTCTTCTCTCAGATGACGGCAAGCGAAGTCAGCGAATTCGTGACGACCTCGATGAACTTGCGTCTTGAGAAGCAAGTCCAGCAGGAAGCGACAACGCGCCAAATGTGGTCCACTGTCTGATTGATGTACGTGAACTTGCATTGCGTTGTTGGGAATGGAACGAATGATTAGTTAAATCTCAAAGCGGTTTGGCAAGCGAATCCAGTCGTACACCATGCACAACACTTTCCGCCGCATGCCTTCTCCTGCGTATTCGAAGATCCTCCTGCTGACGTCGCTGTTGAGCTTCGACTGCGTCGCGCCCAAGAACGCCACCATACACGCGATCGCGAGCGGCTCTTGCTGCATGGCCAGCGGCGCGAGGTGCAGTTGCTTGAGCATGTCGCGATGGCGTGTCATGCCGAACGCCGTGACGCGGAAGCCAACGTGGCGCAGCGTCATGTTGCGCTCGACGATGGGCAGCAACTCGGTGAGCACGCTCTCGTGGAGGTAGTTGTCGTACACAAAGTCCTTGAGCAGTCGATGGATTCTCGAGCGCCGGTCATTGCATGCGGCGACAAATCGAACCAAGCTCGTGCGGTCGAGGATCACCGAGTCCTCGAACGCCACGGACTCGAGCGAGCGGCAGTCGCCTGCCTGGTAATGCGTGAGCAGGCCGTCGATATTCTCGAGCTGCGTGCGCTGGAGGCGGAGACGGCGGAGCCGCGGACACGCTGCGAGCAGCGAATGCAGATGGCTGGGCTTGACTTCCCATCGATCGAGCCCCCAGGCCAGCGTCTCGAGGTGGCTGCCCAGACACGCGATGAGCTGGATGACTTCATCCACGGCATCGTCGCTCGCTGGCGCAGTCGGAAGATGCACGAGCTTGAGCCGCATGGCGTTCCTGGTACGTTCTGTTCCAGCACTCTCGACCACACCGAGCAGTTCTGCGGGGTTTTCGTGCGCGAGGATCTGGTGCATCGTCGTGACATTCGTACGTGTGAGCAAGCCTTCCGTGAAGCGGACCCGCTCCACCGACGTCGGCGAGCGCGGGTCGAGAAGCGCGAACGCCTGCCACTGCGCCACGAGTCGACGCTCCTGCAGCGTTCCCTTGAGCGACTGGACGATCTCGACGTCTCTCAAGCCGCGCGCGTTCCGCAGAGCGTTCCACACGGCAGGCGGTGCGAGCCCCGACGAGTTGTCGATGACGAGGCTCTCGATGGGGGTCATGCGATCGTTGAGCATCGCGACCAAGCCGCTCTCTTCCGCTGCGATGGCTGGGAACACTGGGCAGAACATCAAGGTCTCGATGCGGATCCCGGTTCGCTGCATCTCACGCAAGACCGAGCAGCTCTTCACGTCGACGTCCAGCGCTCGCAGGTCGAGCGACACGGATTCGAGCCGCAGCGGCGAGTCCGTCTCCCGGGTCTTCGTCAGCATCGCCACAGCGCGCTCTAAGTACTGCGTACTGCCGTGCGCCGTGTCGACCAGCGTCGGCGTGATCTCCAATGTGAGCGGGATCCGCTTGACGCTCGGTTGGCCGCTTGCGTTCGAGAGGATCCACTGGCGTGTGCGATAGTAGCTCTTGCTGCGCGCGCCGTCCGCCCACATCGCCTCGTACACGTCGATCGCATCGTATTGGAACGTGCCGTACGCCGTGTGGTGGACGCGCAGACGCGGCTCCAGCTCGGCCAGCAAATGGTTCGCCGGGAAGAAGTCGGGCGTCCAGCAGAGCACGCGCACGAGCTGCTCCCACGCATCCTCCGGCGTGACTTGCACCGCGAGCAGCACGAGCTCGACAGCCTCTCGGATCTTGCGTCGCTCGCGGGGCGAGATCGCGTCTTCGCTTTCGTCGAGCGTCAGCACGAGCGATTTGAAGCGGCTGCGCGTCGAGAGACCGTCCTGGCCCGGCTCATGCGTGTACGCGATCGTGAGCCGCCCGCGCAGCAGCCGGCACCACGCGCGCATCTGGCCCCAGCGCTTGATCGCGACCACCATGTGCGGACACTTCTTCTTGTGGCGCGGCATCGTGCATTTCCGCAGAAACGACCGCAGCGTGAGCAGCATTTTTCGTCGCTGTCGTGCTGCGTGCGACTCCGCGAATGGGCTGCGGCTGGAAACGTGGAACAGCGACGGCGCCGCCCAAGCGTCATGCAACGGACGCCGACTGCGAGCGGGTGCCGCCCGGTCCGTCGCGTTTAAAGGCGCCGCGCGAGCGACGTCATTCCGTCCATCGTTTCGGAAACGGCCGTTCCATTTTGTGGACCGTCGAAAGAAGTGCCGCCTTCGAGTCACGTTCCCCGGAAGGAAGTGAACGAATCTTTGGAATGGGTACACTCTCTTCTATGAGATCGGCTGTTCACTCGCTACAAGACCCAATTCAGAAGGACGATTCCCACATGAATCGTGCGTGCGATTCATGACTCGCATTGAAGTCGCCGCTCGCCATACTTAGTGATGCCAAGACGACCAGCTCTCCCCCTTATCTTAATGCGTCGCGACGCGTGCATTTCCACACTCACACTACGAGGAGACGTGCCCAACATGGTAAGAGTATCAAGGCGACGAGTCTGGCCTCGCATGCACGCGACTTGCGTTGCCTCTACTGTTCTGGTCATTCCGCAATCCGCTGCGAAAGACTCGGTGCATCCTCCCCTTTCCACGCACCCTGGAGGCATTTGCCGCGACGCTGCCGTTCCAGATCGACGTGCAGTGTAGCAGTGAGAGTGAAGAGGTGAGAGTGAGGGTGAGGTACCAAGACTTTGCGTATTGACGTTGATAGAGTTCATGCTGCAGGAGTGGCGTTGGTGGTACTATAGTAGGTCCCACGCGAGTCGTGCTGGGGTGAAGCGTAAGACGGACCAGTATTGGCCGCCTTAGATTTCCTTGAACTCGGTCGCGGGCGACGCGAGCGGCGTGGCGACGGGGGTCGTCTCCTGCATCCGCTGCTCGTCGGCCTCGATCTGCTGGAGCTGCTCCTGGCGCGTCGTGAGCGAGATGACGACGAAGCCGGCGAGCACGAGCACGGACGAGATGATGGTCACGTACGACGGCGAGATGCCGTGGATGATCCAGTCCGAGAGGATTGCCATGGGCACGGTGAGCGAGAGCCCGACCGTGGCGACCGTCGTGGACGTGTACAGGATAGCCACGGCCCAGAGGTAGTCGGCGAGCACGTTGTTGAAGAGGCCCTGCACGAAGAGCAGCCCGATGATGTTCCACGTGAGCCCGCTCAGCGACTCGACGCCCGAGTAGTTGAAGATGATCACGAGGATCGCGAGCCAGATGAAGCTGAAGAGCCCGACAAAGCCGAAGAAGAGCGAGACGCTGATGCCCGAGTCATCCGGGAGCTTCATGCGGATCGCCGTGGTGTACACGCCGTACATGACGGCGCCGGCGAACGCGCAGACGTCGCCCCAGAAGTAGTCCGAGATGCCGCCGCTCGTGTCGTTCGCGAGCGTCGAGATGTTGCCGCCCATGCAGAGCACGACGCCGAGCAGCTTGGCCCACGTGAACTTCTCCCGAAGGATCCAGACGCCGAAGAGCAGCGTGAACACGGACGACGTCGCGCTCAGGATCGTGCTGCTCGTGACGCTCGTGAGGTTGAGGCTCTCGTTGTACGTAAAGTTGGCGACGAACCAGAGCGGCGAAACGATCGCGGCCGCGATCATCGTGCGGCGCAGCACGGGCTTGGAGTGGGCCACGGGCAGCTGAGTATTCGTCTCTTGTCCCTTGGTCTGCGGCAGCTCGGACGCGTGCGTGGTCACGACGTGCTGGCCGCGCAGGCGCGGGATCAGGATCTTGGTCACGTAGTAGATCGGCAGGTTCACGGCGAAGAGCGTCATGCCGAAGGACGTGAGGAAGAACGGTGCGTCGAACGACAGGTCGTTGAAAATGTACTGGATGAGCACGCTCGAGAAGTTCCAGATCACGGCGACGATCACGAGGAACACGCAGCCGATGATCCACTGCACGACGTTCTTCGCGGCGGCGGTCTGCGCCCCGACGGCGGTCGACGCCGGGGCCTTGTCGGCGTCCATGTCGAGGGACACCCGCACGACCGGGGACTCTGCGGGCGCGGCCATTCTGTGTTGTGGTGACGGGATGCGAGCGGTGGACGATTGGAGAATGGCTCGCGCTCGGCGGTCCGTCACTCAGGACGAGAGAAGAACGACTCGCCGTCCACTGGACTGGTGAAGTTCACCAGTCACTCACTCTCACTGGTCAGCGGTACACTCGCTGAGGCTGTCCTGTCCCGGCCGGCCGCGACATGGGATGGCACTGCTATTGGCAGGGCAGGCGTCGGTGCAGAGACGTATCCATCGCGCTGTCAATGCGAGACCACTCGCTGAGAGAGTCGGCCGAGGGCGGGTCATCCACTCGCGACGACCCAGATGTCATTATAGGATACTGCAGTTCGAAATACACAGATACGATATGGGGAACAGCATCATATGGTTATGGTATCATACCAAATATAAGTTATGCGTAGGGAATAGATGCCAGTCGAGTCTCGCAAGCACATGGCACACACCTTCCGACTCCGCATGGCTTCCGCTGTGGGGACATGGCCCCGACGGCCTTTTGCAGCTCGATTCCAAACTCTCGTCGGGATCGGGAGGCGTGCATTCGCTGGCGACGTTCCGTGCGGCCATTGGCTCGCGCGGTAAGACCGCAGGCCACGTCTGCGTGCTTGCACGCACGCTGTCATATGTGTATTATATGATACTATAATAACTGTATCCATTTTCGCGGATCTTCAAGGGTCCATAAGCTTACTGAGGTATATTTATAAATAATATCGTGTGGAAACGTGAACTTTCTCTTCTCTGTCTCTCCTTCACATGCATTCACGACGTGAGAGTCTCACGCAGGGCGAGTGGACTCACTGTCAGTCAGTCCACCGGCGCGGACGCGGGTGCCAACAGCTATAGCAGTAAATACAGTATGCCATTGGCTGCCAACGGCACTGCCATGGCTCAAAGTGTAATTTGCGCTGACGGTGAACAGGACGCAACTGTGATCGGAACAGGATCCTGCGATCATTCCACCCGCCTCAGCACGAATTCAAGTTCAAGATGAGGTACAAGGAACCTGATGCACGCGGAGAGATGTCCGCACGAAGCCATACATGTGCAGTACTTCCGTAGAACGGATGGCACGCTGCACGCGCGTGGAAGCTGATGGCTGTATTAGTTCGCTGAAATGCTCAGAGCCAATTTGGCAGCCATTCGTTGGCATATACCGTACAGTACTGACTGCCTCGGTGCTTCAGATAGAAACGTCTGGCCAGTCGCGGCCTCCGTGTCTCCTATTCATTCGAGGCATCGCGGCGGTCGTTGACGGCGACAAGCTCGACGAATAGAGCAATGCACGTCCCAAGTAGCGTCACTATAGCCTCGATACTCTCTCCTGCAGAACTACAGAATCGTACCCCCCATCACGATCGCTGCGGGCTGCTCGTGCTCGAGCTCGGCCCAACGCGCGAGCCACACCACCACGACGAGCAGCGCGTCCACACCCGCGGGCACTTCCAGCAAATGGCGCTCGCTGCGGAGCGGCTTCTTCTCGGGGATGCTGATGTGCGCGACGGCGTTCCACGGCCCTGACTCGTCTCGCTTTGCATTCAATACTGCAATGTGGTCACGTAGTGTGCCTTCCATGACACCATGGCACAGGGCACCCGATGTCTTCTCGTGGAACGCCATTGTACATGCTTCCTTCCCCGCGTCGATAGTGAAGAGACACGGATGGCGCCTCGCGGAAGTTGGCTTGTACACACCTGCGTGGACGTCAAACTTGGTGCCGACGCCAAACCGTTCCACCGTGAGAAGCTGGGTGTTGCCCTTGTCCGTGATGTCAAACTTGCCGCGAACGGCCGAGTAGGTCGGTTTGATGTACAGAAGCGTCTCGCCTGTGGCCACGTTCGTGACCTTGACCCACTGCGTCCACGGATTCTGCTTGGCGCAGAGCGTGACGGGCTCGCTGAAGCACCAATCGGGGTCGATCGCAACGAGCGATGACCCCTGCGACTGGAGAAGCGCGTCCGCGAGGCCGGCGATGGTAGCAGGGTCCATGTCGCGTGAGCTCAATACGAGGAGAAATCGGATATCTCCGTTATAGCTGTTGGGAACTTAGTACCGTATATTATACCCGTATACGGTATACGGGTATGTGTACCGTACCATATTAACGTGTTTCCTTGGTATCTGTGCACTGGCGTTGGACATGGCACCCAGAAGTTAAAGCGCTCACACAGGCGGACCGTTTTAGCCACAGCAGTTGGTGTCGAGGGGAAAAAAACGCCACCGATGTCAACCGTCGTCTACTGCGGTTCGTTCTAAATTTTACAAAGCTATAAAAAATAGCATGATGTATATAATATATGCTCCACACAACGAGGAATTTGCTCGCTGGAGAGTGGGTACCACGGATCTCTCGCTGGCGAGAATGATGCCGCTTACAGACCGGGACGAGCAGCAAGGTTCCACGAATCATCTCTGCGAGACACGGCTATAAGTATGAACTGCCATTCGCGCTGTGTTAGACGGTATCTGCGTGTCCTGCCGACCGATCGACATTTGACCACTGATGCTTGTCGTTGATATCGCCGTATTAATGATGACCGGTGTCTTGATCTCCAGGAACGTCAACTTGATGCGCTTCTTGCTGTACCAGCGGGACACGTGGGCTTATGGGACTGGCCTCTCCGTGTCCACACGCGCTCGAAGTCATCGGCGACAGTAGCAAGCGTAAGCTAACGTCAACTCGTATTCGATACCGTCCGCTGAAGGACGAGATCGTCCGTTCGACGAAGCTCGATGGCTAGAGAACCAGCGCAACGCCGATAAATGGCACCCGAGGCGATTGACATTGTCCATGGTCCATGGACGGCAGATGCAGCCCCCCGCCTCCTCCTCCTCCACGCCCAAACGGTCCCCACGCTGGAGACTGTGAGGTCTGGGGTGCAGTGTCACATGGCCACACGTGCATATGACAGGACAGCACCTAGATATCTATTGGTACAGGTATCTAGATTGGGTCCGCTGCGGACAGCATCATGTAGCCATGTCCGAATATGTATTTATACAGTACACGACCCAGGGAGAGTTGATCCGAGCCCGATACGCCAGGTCTCCTCGCCTGGAGTATCGGGCTCGGCTGGTGCCATTCTCCGACTGTCTCTCCCCCGCGCCCTTTGACTGTCGCCGCCTCCCTCTCTCACGCTATCCAGCCACCCATGGGCTCGTCCGGCTCGCGCATGAAGATCGCACTGGTGCCGCAGCTCAAGCCGGCGCGCGCGACGCGCACGAGTGTCGTCAGCCACGAGGCGACGTCTCTCCGCGTCGACCTCACGGGCATGAACACGACCTTCCGCGTCCACGACGCCAACAACACCGTGCTCGTCCACGACCTACAGCCCACGGAGGGAAGCACGCGCCGCACGCTGTGCTCGGCCAGCGGCTTCCCGCTGCTGACTATGATGCGCGTACCGAACAAGGCCGCGTACGACATCTACGAAGGTACCGACGCGTCCGTGGCACCGCTCTTCCGCATCACGGCCACGCTCAAACCAGGGTTCACGGTCGTCGTGTACGCCGACTTTCGCGACCAGAACGGCGAGCCTTGCCGCCTGCTGATGGAGGGCATGGCCGACGACCGCGTGGTCCTCGCGTACCTCGAGCGCGGTGCCTCGCTCGCGCCAATTCTCAAAGAGAAGAACGACCGCAACCCGAACGTCGTCGCGGTCGGCCGCATCCGCCGCCCCAAGACCGATGGCATCGTGTTTGAAGGCCGCGAAACGGCGTTCATCGAGGCCGAGGCCGGCGTGGACCTGTCGCTGATGGTGTTGATGTGGTACGTGCGGTACGAGGTCTACTACAAGAGCGTCGTCACGCGCAGCTTCACGCACGAGACGAGGGTCGGCCTCCAAGACGATTTCGGTGGAGACGCATTCTAGGAAGATCGACTGAAATACACATTCAGTACCGTATCGCTGCCGTACAGCCGCTGGTGAACCTTGGCCTGAAGCGAATCGACGTTCTGCTAAGGCGTCGACACACACACAGCGTGGCGCCACTTAACGTCCACGCTGATAGCAAGCGTCCGCTCTCATCACTGGAGCGTACTCCGGCTGTGCACTACCTAGTGGTCGAATGGTGAACGAAAGCGCTAGCCGCTTAGTCAGCCACTGCTGTATTCGCTCCAACGGACGTACATTGCTGTGAGTTCGGAGACCGCAGCCTGCTGCTTACGCGTCGGCTAGCCCGCGACGGATACATCGACAGACTTATAGGTAGTAGTGGATTCATATATACTCTGTGTTTTGCACGCCACTTGGTCAGTTGCTCGACCAGGTCGGCGCGAAGCTGTACGACTTCATGGCCGGCCGCGCGCGCTCGAACTCAGCCCAGCGTGCGACAAACACCATCGCCGCGAGCAGCACGTCCACGCCGGCGGCGACCTCGACCGTGAAGTACTCGGGCTGGATGATGTTGACCTTGGGGCGACTCATGCGCGCCACGGCCTCGAGCGAGCCGGACGCCTCGCGCAGCACGCTGAGCACGGCCACGCGGTCGCGGAAGCTGCCTTCGACGACCCCTCTGCAGGCCTCGCCCGTGGCCAGATCCTTGAACGCGACCGCGCCTTCCTCCTGCGTGACGTCCACTTGGAACCGGCACGGCTGGCCCTGCGGGTCGAACCGGTAGACGCCCTCGTGGACATCGTACCGGCGCGACTTGCCCTCGCGCTCGACTGTGAGCACCTGGTTCCTGCGCTTGTCTCTGACGTCAAAGATCGCGGACAGCTGCATCTGTGTGTTGACCTCCACGAACACCGACTCGGTGTGCTTGACGCGCAGCAGCGTCTCGCCCGTGGCCGCGTTCTTGACCTTGAGCTCGCGCAGCCACATGTTGTGCGAGGCCTTGAGCGTGACCGCGTGGTCGAAGCACCACGCGCGGCCCACGGCCACGAGCGGCGGCAGCTGCGCGCAGAGCGACGTCTGCGCGAGCGCCGCGGCGAGCACGTCTGCGGCGGCCGAGGCGTCCTTGGTGTTGGTGGTGCGCTTGGTCATGATGGTCGAGGTAGTGCGGAGTGGCCGCCAGAGAAGAAATGCCTTGAGGAGGGGGGGCGTGTTTGTGTGTCTGTGTGTGTGCAGGAGGAGGACGGCATTGACGATGAGATGGCGGATGCAAGGATCCACATCCAAAGTCTCAATTTTCCACTGCGGAATGAGTTGGAGATGGGGGAGAACGAACGACCTGTGCGATATTATTAAACTGTGGAATTCCAACTTCTTGTCCCCAAAACAGTAAGCGGCTGGGAGCATGTAAAGAGCCCTCCTAAATGTATATACTACGTAGTACAATGAAATGGAATGCGGTAGAAACAACGAATGGCATTGTTGGGTACACATTGCAAAGCGATATCCTGGAGGGCACGCTTCGCTGCCGTGCCGCAAAAAGCATTTATGCTGTATCCATTAGACTGGATGCTTGTGTCACACGACTTATCGTGCTGTACTCTATGCATCGAGACGGACGACTGGTCCTGGAGACACGTATACACTGAGCCGTCACGAATCGTCGACGACGTCGTCGTCCGCGATGCCGTAGACTGTGAGGTCCTGGTCCATCGCCGGCTCGGCCCACACGGCGCTCTCCATGCCGCCAAAGGCCGCGAGCCGCCGCGTCCCCCGGTACTCGAGCCCGATCTTGGCGGCGACGCACTGGCTGCGCGCGTTCGTCTTGTCCATGAACGCGAACACGCCCTGCAGCCCCCAGCGGAGCTTTGTGTACGCGACGAGTCCGCTGGCGGCCTCGGTCGCGTACCCGTGGCCAGTGTACTCGCCCAGGATGGCGTACCCGACGTCCGGCAGCAGATAGTCGCCGCGCATGAGCGAGACCGTGCCGATCGGCGCGCCGGTCTCGCGCCGCCTCACGAGGAACTGGCTATACCCGAACTTGCGGCGCACATCGCTAAAGATGCCCTCGATCACGCTGACGGCCTTGTCCTCGGGGAACGGCGTGGGCTCGGCCGTGCCGTGCTGGAAGGCGCTCGAGCTGTAGAGCTCGCTGAGAAACGTGGCATGGGCCGGCAGCAAGTGGCGCAGCTCGAGCCGCTCGGTCGTGAACGTGAGCTCCCGGTCGAACGTGGGGACGGGCATGGCGAGAGAGAGAATTGGATTGTGCTCTCCTTTCCATCTCAAGAGGATAAATGAACGGCTCTCGTGTCCGCCGCACAGAACGTTCCGTCAGCGTTCTGTCTGGTCGAGCGAACGAGCCACGCCGCTCACTGCCGCCACGCTGGACAGCGCCACATGCAACACCATCACCAAGCCTATCGCAATGGCAGTCTCACTAAATGCAGTTATGGGAGGAGTTAAGGGGTCTGCGGCGTCGATGTGGCAAGTTGCAGTTCTGTAGCCATGCAGCTTGAGCTGCACAAAGCACCTCTCCATAAACAAATGTCTTTTTAATACTTGGAATGCATCAGTACATAGAGGTACTGCAGACTCAGCGAATCGATATCATGGAAAAATACGTCACTTGCACTTACGTAAGAATTAAATATGAAAAGGTTTCAGTTGGGACCAAAAAAAAGTCCAACGTCTCCGCTTTCGAGGATCCGGTCCGGACGGATCCGCTGCCGTCACGAGGCGTTGTGCTGGAGCCTCCGTGTTCGCTCCAGATTGTCGTGCCGCACACGCCACAGTAGCGGCAGCAGCGTGATGTCCGCGCCCGGTGCCGCCTCCACAAAGTACTCCTCGTCGTCAAAGACGCCAGCGCGCGGCCGGCGGATGCGGCCGATCGCCTGGAACCGCTTCGTGTTGCCGCTCTTCTCGCCGCTCTTGGGCAACGGACCGCGCACGGATGGACCGCGCTCTAGATACACGACCGCCACGCGGTCGGCCGCGTCGCCCTCGATGAGCGCGCGGACCAGTTCGCCAGAGACGCGATCGTGGAACGTCGCGTGGATGGCCGCAGTCGAGAACGCGCTCGACTTGACGTCGATATCAAACACCACAGTGCTCTTGTCGGCGCCCTCACACACGCGGTAGCTACTCGAAAACGTGCGGCTCTTGAGGCTCGCGAGCGCGCGGCCGTCGGGCGTCGTGAGCGTGCGTCGCGAACTGAACGTTGGCGAATGCATGGTCATCACAAGATCCGAAGTAGCCGAGTCGTAGATCTTGCGGGTTGAGCTCAACGGCGACGCTTGGATTGAGAGGGACGTGAACGTGGGCGCGACGACGCCATAGCTCGTGGCGAGGAACGGCTGCTGCGGAGCGTAGCGAGGCGCGGTGAGGGGCTTGCCCATTGCGGGTGGGTTCAGGAAAGGGTCTCGCCTGACGGAGGAAGTCTGCGAGTGCCCAGAAGAGGTGCGCGTGGCCGAGAGCTTCGCGAGAACATGGCCGCAGCTGCCTGCGACCCACCGTGCAGTCATGAGTCTGTCTGTCTGTCGCGCGTCGAAGTACTTCAACACCAGACAGTTAAGCGTGAGAAGAAGAAGACGAAATATTCATATCGGTACCGTACTATCAAACTAGGCAGCTTGGTGGCATCTTGTTTGGAAAGCATGTAGTATTGACATGCCGACCGTCGTGTAGAATGCTGTAGATCTAGCGCGGCCTCCTTGAGCGGTCGCAGATTCCGATACTATACTTCGGCGGCGGTTGCCGGTGTGTCGCTCAGGGCACCCGGGTTTGCGGGAGGTGACGTTCCTACGAGGGCTTAGCCTCGATGGCAGTCGAGGTGTGGATCAGTACGGGGACACCAACCAGTACGTGAGCGTAGCTGGAACGGTGGCATGCGATGGTTGACGACGTCTATCAGAATGGAGTCACTGGACGGGTCAGCTGGACCCAGAATCCACGTATCGATGATAAGAGGCTATGGGTGGGGGAGTCGACTCCGCATGGGCGCCCGGCATTCGCCCATATCCCAACCAAGCATGGGCAGCCTCCAGTCGACCGAGTGCGAGCGGCTCCACATCCCGCTCCTCGCGCAGTCGCGGCCGTTTCTCGCGACGCACAGCGGTGGCGTCGCTGAGGCCTTCGCGTCGCTGTGCATCAAGCCGCCGTCCCCCAGCGGTGTCGTCCACCAGGTCTACGCGGCCAAGACCTTGACAGTGCTCTTCGTCGCGAGCAAGCTCACGCCCTGCACGCTCGCGCTGCCCGACGGAAACGAGCTCATGCGCACCGGTCTCGCCCGGGTACCACGTCGTCGACCTGGCGGCCGACCCCAACCGTCCGTGACGCAGCCACTGCCCAAGAGCGTGAAGAAGGACGAGACGAACCGCTTCCAAGCGATCGGCCGCCTTCGCCGGCCGCTCCGGGGTTTGGTGGAGGACGATGCGTACATTTGTCGAGGCGGTGCCGGGCGTAGCCGTCACGCTGCTTTTGCTGCTGCTATGGCGCGTACGGCACGATATAGTGGAGAGCGAATGACGCCGACGGCAGAATCATTGAGAGGCAGAGCGTGGTGTACTGTACTGTATGGCGCTTGCTCATTGAGCTGATAGGTCTGGATGAACTGACTGTGAGTGAGCAATTTCACAACCGCCACGCT
>JAADVV010000214.1:0-21964 GCA_023335905.1 Pythium pyrilobum | reverse complement strand
TGGTTCGAGTGCATGTGGCAGTGCTAAGAATCGTGCCCTGGTCACTCCCATGGGCAGCGTGCTTCCAAAGCGTCCATCGTTGACGAATCTCCGCCTGCCGCAGCTTAAGTCGTCCTCGATGAAGAACGGCACCATGCGGCAGCTCTTCCCAGTATCGAACGAACTGAAGAGTCTCTACTCTCATCGGCAGCTGCTCGACATGGAGGATGAGTGCTGGCGCCGGTACAAAGTCTCCATTCTCATGTCCGATACAATTGCTGCGCGCGAACCGAGCAAAACATCGCTTGTAAAAGCGACCGGCAGCCGTACCGACAGCTTACTTGCGTCGTCTATCACTGCTGCCAAAGCCGCAATCGCTGATAAGAACCGGAAGGTCTCAACGGTCCCCCTGACCAGAAAGGGGTCGCAGCTGAGAATCGAGAGTTGTGGCGCCTCACCGATGGAAAATGCGCGAAGCTCGCTCAACTCTTCCCGTCCAATGGGTGTGACGACCGATGGAATGCGATTTCTTGCGAACTACCAAGTCATCCAAACGATGCCTGTCACAGTAATCAAGCCAACCCAGTTTGGGAAGCGAGAGCCAAAAGGCACAATACAAGCGACAAGCGAAGCCGATGATCTGGGTACCGCCAGACAGGTTGTCAAGCGTCAGCGGTTGCTCAAGCGAACCCAGTCTTTGCCTATCTTCGACCGACACTTTGCCGACATGGTTCGTGAAGAGCTCAAGGCGTCAAACGTGAAGGACTACGCGAGCAAGCTCCACCTCGGATTTGAGGTTCTTCGCCGAGCTCGTCGACCTGAGTTTTCCTACTTATTCAAAGTCTACAAATGGTGGCAGAACACGAAGAAGCGACTTGCGGACTCTCGCCTCGCAAACATATTTGCTACCGGTCGCGGCAGGCGTTCCAGTCTCCCACGCGGCTACTCGCACCGGTTCTCGATGATGCGATTCTCGACGGGAAGGGCTGGTGATGGCAGCTCGATGGTAGCGGCCCTTCCGCTCCAAGATGAAAGCGAGGTGTTCTTCAACCTACTCTCACGCTGGTACCGCATTTGGGAGTGTTTCGTGGTGCTCATCGCGGTGCTGTACGCGATCTCGTTGCCGTACCTGATTTGCTTCGCGTCTCGAACGGACACGACTGTGAAGACAAGCGAACTCCGGCATTGGATCGCCTTCGCATGCTTGATGGACATGTTCTGTCTCGTCGATTTGGTGCTGAAGCACACCACGTTCCGGAGTGTCAAAGAGATGAACAGCGAGACCGAGCAGGCAAGCACAACACGCGCCATGTCTCACTCGTCTGGGAGCCGCCACGTATCGAGCGGTTTTGTGCTCGACGTTTTTGCCGCGATCCCGTTTGACTGGCTCCTGTTCTTGCCGCAAATGCACACGCTCTCCGACGCGCTGTGGTACTACCTTGCGCTGTTTCAGTGCAACAAGATCACGCGCATTTACGAAGCCAAAGAAGCAAGCGAACGGCTCGCGCAATTTCTCGCGTTCGATCTCAACTTGCCTGTTCACGACCGGACGCTTCGGTTCATCCGGTCCATCGGTGCGTACTTGCTCGCCGGCCACTGGATTGCGTGCGTCTGGTACCGCACGAGTCTCCACGCGTACGAGCACTCGCCGACGTCGTGGCTCTCAACACCAAAAATGTTAGCGATGGACGAGTTCACATCGCTCGCCGACGTCTCCGATGTGCGTCGCTACTTGCGGTCGGCCCACTTTGCCGCTGGCTCGATTACGACCGTGTTTTACGGGGACATTGCGTCCAGCAACATTCTCGAGACGGTCACCGAGATCGGCTTGATCCTGCTCAGTATCTTCGTGTTCGGCATGGTCGTTGGCGCGCACAGCGAACACTTGGAGGTCAAGTACAAGCACCGCATGCAGTTTGAGCAGAACCTGACGGAGCTCTACTTCTACCTCAAGAGCAACGACGTGCCGCCGAGCCTTCGCCATCGGCTCAAGACGTACTACATGAACACATGGCTGCGGTTCCACGGCCACGACGACTTCGAAGGCGTGCAGGGGCTGTCAACGCTTCTGGTGGAGGACATCGCGCAGTACACGCTTCGCAATTTCGCGTCCCGCGTGTCGATCCTCAAGAATTGCGACGAGTGCTTTTTGCGGGCGCTGCTCACGTGCCTCAAGAACGTGATCTGCTCGCCGAACGAGCCGGTCGTGCGCAAGGGAGACGTCGACCGCAGCATGTACTTCATCGCTCGCGGCAAGATCATCGTCGAGGGCAAAGGCTTCCAGCTCGTGAAGGAAGAGGGCGACTTTTTCGGCGAGCTCTCACTCCTGTACGGCATCCCGCGGTCGGCGACCTGCTCGTCGCTCGGCACGTCGCTGCTGTACGTGCTCGAGTGGCACGCGTACGAGGCGCTGCTCAAGGACTACCCAGAGTACCGGCAGCTGAACCGCCGCGAGTGGGTCGTCGTGAGCACGGTGCTGCAGGCGGGCGAGTCGCGCTTCCGCTCGATCATCGACATTGTCGCGCGCATGGAGACCACGAGCTGGGTCCAGATCGACGCGATCATCAAGGAGGCCAAGAGCTTAAAGTAGTACGTGATGGTTATACGTGGGGATACGGTCCAAATGGACGCGTCGGTGTTGGCGACCTACTTTCACCTAAAGCAGTACCTTTCCTGGCGTTCGGTTGGTCTGCGAGAAGCCGACAACGACTTGAGAGACGCGATGGAGGCGAAGGTGAGTTTCCACGTGCGGCGCTTCCTGCGCGAGTGCGAGGACCGCGGTGTGAAGCCCGGCGAGGAGACCGTCGTGGCCCACCTAAAGGAGACGTACATGGAGTACCAGCGCAAGCCGCAGGCCGTGCTCAAGAAGATCGTCGGCAAGGTGCTCAAGAAGGCCGCCGACGGCAATGGGACGTCGGCGGCGGCATCGGCGGCCAAGCGCGCGCGCGACGAAGAGGACGACGAGGACGAGCGCATGGCCGTCGACTTTGAGCAGCAGGCCGCGCTCTCCAAGGCGTCCAACTCGCTGAACAACGCGATCCGCAAGAACTACGCCGCCGCCGCCGCCGCGCAGACGTCGACGGCCGACACGAATGCGGCGCCAGCGAGCGGCGAGAAGCCGAGCAAGAAGGCCAAGGTGCGGCAGCGCGCCGAGGGTAAAGCGCGCGACGAGGACGCCTCGACCGGCGGCGGCGGTGACGCCAAGGGCTTTATCGTGTCGCGGCCGTCGACGCGGTACGCCGACTTTGGCGGCGTCAACGCGATCCTCCAGGAGGTCAAGGAGCTCATCGAGTACCCGCTCACGCACCCAGAGGTGTACATGCACCTGGGCGTGGAGCCGCCGCGCGGCATCTTGCTCCATGGGCCCCCGGGCACGGGCAAGACGATGCTCGCGAACGCGATCGCGGGCGAGTCGGGCGCGTGCTTTCTGCGCATCTCGGCGCCCGAGATCGTCTCGGGCATGTCGGGCGAGTCGGAGCAGAAGCTGCGCGAGCTCTTTGACGAGGCCATCGCGAACGCGCCGTCGATCATCTTCATCGACGAGATCGACGCCATCACGCCCAAGCGCGAGACGTCGCAGCGCGGCATGGAGAAGCGCATCGTCGCGCAGCTGCTCACGTCGACCGACTCGCTGAGCTTGGAGAACACGGGCGGCAAGCCCGTGCTCATCATCGGCGCGACCAACCGCCCGGACGCGCTCGACTCGGCGCTGCGCCGCGCCGGCCGCTTTGACCGCGAGATCTGTCTCGGGATCCCGGACGAGCAGGCGCGCGAGCGCATCATCCAGGTGCTCTCGGCCAAGATGAAGCTCGCGGGCGACTTTGACTTTAAGCTCATCGCGCGCAAGACGCCGGGCTTTGTGGGCGCCGACCTCGTGTCGCTGACCAAGGAGGCGGCCGTGATCGCCGTCAACCGCATCTTCTCGAGCATGCTGCAGCAGCAAAAGATGGACGACAGCCGCCGCCTTCGCAGCGTCGACGACGACGAGGACGAGGAACAAGCGGAAGCGGAAACGACCGTCGGGGAGAAGGATGACAAGGCCGAGGCCGAACTGGCGGCGGCCGCGGCGGCCGACGAGATCCGCAGCAAGGTCACGCCCTTCACGCCCAAACAGCTCGCGCCGCTGAGCATCACGATGGACGACTTCCTCAAGGCCATCACCAAGGTGCAGCCGAGCTCCAAGCGCGAGGGCTTTGCGACCATCCCGGACGTGTCGTGGAGCGACATTGGCGCGCTCGCGTCCGTGCGCGAGGAGCTCGTGCTCTCGATCCTCCAGCCCATCCAGCACCCGGAGCGGTTCGAGGCGCTCGGGCTCAAGATGCCCGCAGGCGTGCTGCTCTACGGGCCGCCCGGCTGCGGTAAGACGCTGCTGGCCAAGGCCATCGCGAACGAGAGCGGCGCCAACTTTATCAGCATCAAGGGCCCGGAGCTGCTCGACAAGTACGTCGGCGAGTCGGAGCGTGCCGTGCGCCAGGTCTTCCAGCGCGCGCGCGCGTCGTCGCCCTGCGTCGTCTTCTTCGACGAGCTCGACGCGCTCGCGCCGCGGCGCTCGAACGGCGGCGGCGACTCGGGCAACGGCGTCACGGAACGCGTCGTGAACCAGCTTTTGACCGAGATGGACGGGCTCGACGCGCGCCGCAACGTGTTTGTGATCGCCGCGACCAACCGGCCCGACATCATCGACCCGGCCATGCTGCGTCCGGGCCGCCTCGACAAGCTGCTCTACGTGCCGCTCCCGATCGCGAGCGACCGGGTCTCGATCCTCACGACCGTGACCACGCAGTCGCGCCTCGACGCGACCGTCGACCTCGAAACCATCGCGCTCGACCCGCGCTGCGACGGCTTCAGCGGCGCCGACCTGAGCGCGCTCGCGCGCGAGGCCGGCATCGCGGCGCTGCGCGAAGTCGGCGATCTCGCGAGCGCCACGGCCGCGGACCTGACCATCAAGCAGCGCCACTTTCTGCAGGCCTTTGAGACCGTCTTCCCGTCCGTGTCGCGCGCCGACCAGCGGCTCTTTGAGAAGATGAAGAAGAACCTGCGCAAGACGCGCGCGGTGCTGCAGCCCACCACGGGGGAGAGCACGGCGCCGGACGCCGCTGCGAAGGAGCCCACGCCGACGCCGACGGACGACGGCAGCGCCATGGAGATTGCCTGAGTGGATGGATGCGTGGCGCCGTAACGTTCGTTTGCATGGCTATATTGTAATAGATGATAGAGATCGAACCTCTCCGCGCGGCGTGACTAATCTTGCTCGCGAACTTTGGACGGCAGCATGACGTCTCGCTGAAGCTCTTCCTGCGGCGGGCTGCCTCCACCACGAGACGACGCACTCGGGTGTCGGTCATCTGCAAGAGACGCAGCAAGAACGTCAGATGCCGTGGACACGCGCAAGGAGAAACGCTGCACGTCGATCACAGAGGCCGTACTGGCGTCGCGCGTGCGTTTCCGCCGCGCTCGGTTCCCTGGTGCCGGCGACTGGGGGCGGCTCCCTCCAATGTCGTCAAAGTAGCTCTCGTCGTTCTCCACGTCGCCGTCCTTGCGCGCCGTCTCGATGCCCGTGAGCCTCTTGAGGTGCTTGCGAGCCCCCTGCTTGGCTCGATGGATGATGTGCTTGGCTTGGAGCGAGTCAACGTCGGTGAACTGAGCGAGCAGCTCCATCGTTGACTTGAACACGAACGATCGCGATACTTCCTCGTCGAGAATCGCAGAGACACTGATGACGCCGTTGCCGCCTTCGTCGCCATTTGTTGTCAGCTTGTGGACGGCCGCGCCGAACGACAACGTGTGGAGCAGTGACGTCAGCATCGACGGCGGCGGCTCGGCGGTTGTCCACTCCGCTTTGTTCTTGGGTCCGTACTCCGGGAACTCCAACAGTAGCTCTTCGTACGGTTTTGAATCCAGGCGATACAACTCGGACGCTGTCAACGCGATACACGTCTCGCCTCGCGGGATACCGTAAAGCAGAGCGAGCTCTCCGAAAAAATCGCCCTTCTCCTTGGTGATCTCCGCCACACCTTGCTTGACCAGGATTCGGCCGTGGGAGATGAAATACATGGACCGATCGACATCGCCTCGAATCACGACTTCTTCATCTTCGCTGCACACCACGTACTGCAACTTGACCAGCAACGCCCTCAGGAAGTGGATGTCGAGCGAGTGGAAGATGGACACTTTCCACGCGAAGCGATGCAGCGTCGCATACACCACGTCTTCGTGAAGCGCCCGCGAGATACCCACGATGGCTTCAAACTCTTCCTCGCCGTTGCGCCTTCTCCAGATCGAGGCGTAGTACTGCTTAATCTGCTTCTTGAGGATCTTGGGGACGTTGTTTTGGATGAGGTAGTGCTGCAACTCGGTCAGGTTCTGTTCGAAAGTCGCCTTGCGTCGCGCGTGGACCTCGAGAAGTTCCCCGTGGGCGCCGACCAGAGATCCATAAATGTAGATGCTTGCGAGAAGGCATAACATCTCGAAGAGCAAGTCAACAATGTTGAGCGACGCGATGTCACCATACCAGAGCGTCGAAATCGAGCTCAATGCGAAATGCATCGACCGCAAGTACTTGCGAGTGAGCGTGACGCTCTGCAGATCGAAGGTGCTGGAGGATGACGAGGCGCTTTCCGAGAGAATGCGGTGGTGCTCCGTCGACGGGGACACGGCAGACGTTGGAGCGCTCGAATCGACTGCGAACACGAGCATCCCGGCGTACGAGATCCACGACGACGTGTACTCTTCGAACGCCTTCTCACTGACCGCAAACCACATGCACGCCATCCAGTGACCCATCAACAGGAATGCTGCTAGCGACCGCAAAAAGTACAGCAGCGACTCAACGATCGGCACTCGGAGGTCGTAGACCGCGTACTGAAAGACACTCTCGGAAAGCCCCTGGATGCGGCGAGTGAAAAGCGTCTTGGTGAGCCGTAGAAAGCTGAGATGCAACCACTTGCTTCCGTATGGGAGTCCATCCCAGGCGACGACACCTCCTTCAGCTAGAGCGAACAATTCGAGTGGGAACACAGCGATCAAATCGGCGGTGAATCCATCGTACAGCGGCAACGAGGAGAAGTGCGACGGGATCAACGCGAACTTGCCCTTGCGGTGCCCCTTTTGAGGATGGTGAGTCGAGCCACCGTGCTCCAATTGCGCACGGGATCGACGTAGTCGGTGGCCAATGTCGATCACGCAGAGGATATCCATGAAATACTCAATTCCGGACCAGATCTTGAGCCCGTGGATGCCTTCCAAGTCGTGACGGAAACACACTTTCAGTGGCGCCACAACCGCGTGGTATACGGCGATCAGCAGCATTAGCAGGTCCCAGGATTTGCTACACTTCTTCACCAATGTCTGAAAGTCAGCAACAGTCGCGTCAGCACGAGTATCTTTCCCGCGCACGTGTTGCTGCTGCGCGCGTTGCCATCGGATCGACGAGTGACGTTTGCTCGTTTTGCTTGACGCCGTGCTATTGGTGCTTGCCTTGAATTGACGGAGCGCCGCAGAAATGGTCAAACGCGAGGCATTCCGTGGTTGATCCGGAAGCTTGCTTCGTCCATTCGAGTCATTCGACGAATCGGTTGACCCTATGCCGTATCTCCACTTGATGAAGCGTCTGTACAGCTGATACAGCGCCGAGAGCTTCGGACGGCGGCTGCGCTGCAGGATGTCGAAATTGATACCTGTGGTGCCCATTAGTGCGCTCTCCATGCCACTCACGGCGCCACGTCTCGTTCGGTGGCTCTTGTCCTCCTGCTGCTTCACCTTCTCGAAGTATTCCTTGTCGAAAGTCGGCAGTGAACGACACCTTCTCAAGCGACGGAGCAGCCCTGCACGCCACGGATCTGGACTGGTGGTCGATGATGAGGTGATGGAGATTGCCCGTGTGAGTACGAGCCGGCCGGACTGTTGCGACTCCAACCTTCTAGAGGGAAAGTTTGACGTTGCGGCCGGATTGGAGGCTGTGAACAAGCGCTGATCCCCCGGTGTCGACGAAATTGATTGCCGGTGTATTACTGCCGCCGATTTCTTGTGGTGTAATACACTGACCGAGTCGTATGTGTGGAAAGTGTGCATTCTTCTCAGCGGTACGGCGTTATCGAGTACATTCTTCACCTCGTGGCGTCTGTGTGGGTGGTCGATGGAAATCCGGTAAGGGTTGTTTGTCGTTGGTGGCGGCTGTGGCTTCGGAGCGGACACTGGAGTCGCAGTGCGCTGGTCTTGCTTCTGTTGGTGGTGATGATGCGTTGCCTCCCGAGGCACAAGAGCCTCCATGAGATCGGAGATCGTGTGCTGGAGTGCCACCATGTAGCGGAAGCGATGCCAGCACTCGTCCTCGAGAAGCTTCAGGTGATGGTCGTCAATATGGGGCGCGACATGCTTGTTGACTGGGTTGACATTTACAAAGAACTGCCCAAAGTTGAGGTCGACTGTCTTGAGCGCCTTGTTGTTCTTCTGGTGCTTGGCGTGGGGGCCACCAGATGCAGGAACTCCGATGTGTTGCTTATCATGGTGATTCTGAGGTGATCGATGGTGGCCTCCGTGATCGTAGTTCATCGATACCGTTGACATCCCCGCCATTTGCCCAGCATCGTGAACGAGTTGCTCGTGTTGATTCGAATACTTGTCTGCTCTTAACAGCAAGTACTTGGCTTTCTTCTCCAGCACAGTTGCCTCCGGCGTGAGGTACGATTGCTTGTGGCTGGTCCTGGCGAACTTCAAAACGGCCTTTTGCACGGGAGCCATCATACCTTGAAGGTTCTCCATGATTTTACGTTCCATCAAAAGGCGATTCGCACGCTTCGCAACATTGAGCGCACTTTCTTGGTAGCTCAGCATCCGCCCCTTAACCCAATCGAGAATGGAGTGGAGAGCGTACGTCTGCATGTGGTTTTCTTCCTTCCCACCACCGCCACCCCACAGTTCGTTCCATGCATGCTTCGTGATGTGCAGCACCTCACACGACGTCGTCGCCTTGACTGTCGCGATACGCCGCTGCCGAGGCAAGAAGAATGCGACTTCACCGAACAAACACCCGCTCATGAGCACGGCGACACTTGAGACGGACTCGGACCAGAGCACAGCGGCTATTCCCGTACGAACCACACAGAGTCGAGTACCGAACGTGTCTTCGACGACGATGTCGTCACCCGGGATGAACAGCTCCGACTTCAGTCGCAATGCGAGGTTGTTCACTTGCGCATACGTCAGGAAGCGGCTGATAGGAAGTCTCGCAATTGCAGACCCGTAGATTTCATGCATGAACTTCAGCTTGAGATTGGCTGACATGTCGTGGACTGCTTCATCGAGTTCCTTTCCGTGCGTGTGTTCGAACTGAACCTTGAAGAACAGCGCGACGCGGCTTCGCAAGACCTCGGAGAGACCGTGCTCTTTCGCGAAGTGTTCGAAGCTGTCGATACGATCCTTGTATTCTTTCTCCTCCTTTCCCATATCGAGGATGAGTTCTGAGATCTCACCGATGATGTAGCCCATGATGAATGTCGTGCCCAGGCAGGTGAGTGTCGCCCAGAGCGTGCCAGGGATGTTCCTTGGAACGATTTCTCTTGACCCCACGAGCGTGAGTGACGTGAGTGCCCAGTAAAAGCATCGCAAGTACAACACCATCAGTGAGTGTTCGTACTGGTGGAGAATGTGGTCGTGCGCCATCCAGCAATGGATTGGATCGGCTTCACACTCATCCTCTGAGATGTAGAAGAAAACGCACGCGGCAAAGTGGGAGCCGAGCAGCAGGAAGAAGAGCAACTTCATCGGGCTGAGGTAGGCAGAGACGTTCTTCGAAGCAAATGTTTGCTGAATCAAGATGATCGTCTCATCGATGTACCCCCACAGATCAAAGGTTCGTAGGAGACGCGGAAGACGGCACAGATCCGTAGCCAAGGGCGTCGCCTCGCTGATGTAGTAAAACGGTAATGACGCCAGTAGATCACGCTTGAAGTGGCGGCTTGCTCGATAAGCGAGGTTGCACTCCACACGCGTGAGCAAATTCTCGAGACCGACTTCTTCGCAGTCAAAATAGTAGAGCTTCAAGTAGATGTCGGCGGCGTAGCAAAAGTCGCAGACCAAGTCGATGATCAGAGTTGAATGGAACTGCGCCGACGCCTCGTAGATCTTGGAATGAAACGTGATTCGGAAGACAATGGTGAACGCGCTGTAAATGTTCCAGAACGTGAGCACAAAGTTCCACACGCCTAGATTCCGAGACCGCACATCTTCCACATCCTGCCTTGACGCTGGCCCATCCCGATTTACTGTCCTCCGGCTACTGTCACGGTTCAAACCACTGGAGTGTCTGTTGAGTTCTCTCTGGTAGAACAGGCTAGGTGTTGAGATCACATGCGGCTTGAGTTTGAGGCTGTCAAGGTTTTTCACAATTTTCGCGAGCCGCATCGAATCTTCGACCCACATATCGTACGCCTCGTCGCGGATGTCGTTCATCTCGTCCGCGTACTTGCGCAAAATCACATCAAAATGCTCTTGCGTCATCACGGATGCATGGATGGGGGACACCGAAATGAGAGTCACAGCGTGCGGCCGCTTGAGTAAGAACTCGTTGGCTCCGTAGCATTCGTGAGCTACCAGTGCGCCAACCGGGCAAGTGGGCTTGGACTGGTGGAACATGTTGACTTTCCCGTGCGTCAGCACGACAAACTCTTTGCAGATATCGCCTTCGATGTAGAGGGTTTCGCCATTCTGGTATGTTCGATGCCTGAATTTGCCCGTGACTTCCTCAAGAAACTCTCGACTTGCCGATTCAAAGAGTAAAACACGCTTGGTCGCGCCCGCGTGTAGCAACGACGAAATCCTGTAGCACAGCTGGTCGGGGAGATGCTGCAGCAATTCGGACTCGTACGCGTTCTTGCGAGTCTTGAAGTGATGGTGGTAAAACCGGCGGATCTCTCCTCTCAGATTCTGCGTGATGCTGAGATGCTCCATGATACTGTTGAGCGTGTTCAGTTTTTCAACGTGGTGGTGCTGTGAAACGAGCAGGTTCGAAATGGTGCTCGACATCGCGCCGACGATGCCAAAATTGATGATGCCCCCAATGTAGATCCAGACAGCCGCGAAGTAACTCTCGGCGGTTGAAAATGCGACGATATCGCCATATCCGACGCCTGTTAATGCGACAACGGCCCAATAGATGGACCGGATGTACGCGAACGTTGTCTTGTACGGTGACGACGCGTCTTCGAAAGGGAAGGTCACGCCGACGTTGCCGTAACAGTCGTAGCGTACCCATGAGCAGTTTTGGTACAGCGTCGCCATTCGAAGACACTCTTGCCGCGTTATGTCGGTCAACGCGCTGTTGCCGTGCGTATTGTCAGACGTCAAGGGCACCCACGACATCTCGAACCACAGACACGCCACCATGTGTAGCATCAACGCCACACCGAGCACCAGCGACATGATTAGCTGGATCTTGGAACTCACGCTGTAGAAGTCTGTGATGTCTTGGAGCAGATCACCGACAGACCGAACGCGAAGCAGCCGAAGCAAGCGGAAGATCCACGAGTAGTCTTCTGCGATACCTCGAAGACTCTCCATCACAAGAGTGATAGGCAGTACAGCGAGCAGATCTGCGTAGAAACCGTTGCTCTTGTATGCAGCTAAAATCATGCCGGGGTCAACGACATTGATCATGACGACTGGATCCAGGTATGCGAAGAATCGGCAGCGAAGAATGAAGTCGCACGCGAAAAATATCTCGATCAGCAGAGTTGCCACGTATCGTCCGCCGAAGTCCTGGCTGACAACGAAGTTCTCCTGCGCATCGTGATTCGAGATGAAGACGATGTAGAATGGTACTTCGAATGCGATGTAAACAATCGCCATTAGTCGAACGAGATCCCACCGGATACGTGCAACGGACCCTGGTAGACGCCACCTCGTAGAATGCAGCATACCCATCGTGGACGAAGACGAAATGGCTCGTTTCTTGGCCCCTGGCGAAGAAGCCACTTCATCTTCAGCACCACGCAACCCCAGTAGTTTCTTGGTCTTCCGCAATTGCGTCGCGTACCTCTCCAAGGTTTGGACCATTCGATCAATCGTTTCTTGTTCTAGCCCCCGGTAGAAGTGTCCGATTGCCTCGTCAAATGCAGATTTCTCCAAGACGTATAATTCGCAGAAAGTCTTTGCAACCGCTTTTTCTTCGTACGTCTCGGGCGTCAGCAGGCAGCAATCGGCGAAGAAATCTCCTTTCTGACACTCCTTCGGATGGGAGCCGTCAAATGCCGACAGGATAACTGTGCCGCGAATCACGAAGAACATCTTGGCGTTAATCTTGGGCTCGATGATCGAGTCGCTTGGGATATACACACGGTGCACGAGCGCCAACGCCAGCAAGTTGATGAACTCGACACTTTCCTTCATGAGGAAGCACACCTGTTTGATTCGACTTGCCTTCAGCGTGTACACGATCTTCGATTCGAGATGCTTTGGCAGCAGATGCAACGCTTCTTCACCGTCGAGCGAGTGGTGAGTCGCCCAGGCATAGCTGAAATACGCGGTCACCTGGCGCCTCAACTCGCGTGGCATGTGTTGCGATTTCATGTACTCGCGGGCGTTGTCCACGTGAGTATTGAACGCGGCTTGTCTCGACATCCGAAACCGGAAGATGAATAAAAATGTCGCGAGCAAAGAAGTCGACAGCATCGCCCCGAAGAGCTGAATGAACAAACCATACACCGTCTCGGCGTTTGATACAGGCGTGACGTCGTCGTACCCGAGTACGACCATCGTGCGTGAGGACCAGTACACTGCCCGTCCGTACCTCCGCGTGATGGTTGCGCCCATGAGGCGATCGCGGATGACCCAACTGGATTCAATCGCTGGGTCACACAGTTCGAGTTCAATACCACACGTGCGGTGTGCGATCAACATGTAGCCACACGCAAACCAATGGCACAGCAGCACGCCAACAGCGATGTTCCGCACGAGCGTGGAGATGCCTGTGAGCGAGATGGACTGGATCCAACGACGATCTCCGTATATCCGACTGATCTTGTCGAGGCACTCGTAGACGCGGTACGCTCGGCACAACTTGGTCAGGCGCAGCACATGCAGCAAGTTGTACTGCCTCGTTGCCAGCACGATCACCTCAATGGGCATTAGTGCGATGATCTCGAGCGTAATTTCGATCCTCTTCCGTCGGCTCACAGCCTCTGAGGATTGTGCCGCCGCGACGGCCGCTGGGGCGAGCGTCGCGAGCGTCCATTGGGCCTGGCTCGATCGCACGCTGTTGGTCTGGCGGTTGCGCGTCGAGATTTTGGGCTTCTCGTGGCTGTGCGACTTCTTGGAAAGCTTTTTGCCCACTTCAAAGCTCACAGACTGGGACAATTGCGAGAACGCGTCCTGCCACGTGCGATAGAAGTCGATGAACTCGCACAAGCCGATGGTGTCGCTGATGACGTCGAGCACAGAAAACACTGTGAGAGGTTCTGTCCAGTGGGAGATCTTGGTAGGCTCGATGGGGTCGTAGAAGAAGCCGATGCGCAACGGCACGCTGATGAGGATGTAGACGAGCGCGTACAAGACGATGGCGACTGACACGGTCTCGCGCGACGTCCACGAGAGCTGCTTGTACCTCCGCTGTAGAGGGCGCGCCACGCGCCGCTGGAATGTTCTCCGCGGACGGCGCACCCAGTCCATGAGTGACGACGACTGCGCGGGTGCCTTGGTCTTTGTAGACGCGGACGGGGTGGCTGCGTGAGAAGCCCAATTGCTGGGGGTTCCAGGCTTCGCCGTCACATCCACGTCAAGGTCCGCGTCGGCGACACGAGCCGCCATTGGTTCGCTGGTCGACGCGTAGACCTTGGCCTGCGACGACATGAGTGAGGGTTTCCCCTTTTCACTCGTTGATGGCCGAGGCTTGCTCTGCAGCAAACGATAACGCGGACGGCACGTCTCTCTTCTCGATTCTGAGGTCGTGCAACGCGGGGGTTTCGCGGGAACGCCGTCACCGACCACGGTGTAACTGCCGTGCCTGCGCTTGAATGCCGCGGCGGCGCGGCGCACCATCGCACGTGCAGTAGCTGGCTGGGAATAGCCGCACAACAGCGGTAGCGATCGAGAGGAAGAGAAGCCTCGCATACTCAGACACTCGCGGCAATATAACTTCCCATGACGATCGAGGAAGAACGAGGAAGCGTCGGCAAGGGGAAACCGAGGGAAAGGAGGGGCAGGAAAGCGCCAACGATTCGACAAAAAGTTGGCGCCAACACAATGCCATCACGATCTGGAGAGGTGGGTCGTCAGTTGAGCGCCAACGAGAAGGACACCGCCGCAAATTGTGATGCACAAAGGCGACGTAGACGGTGCAACACGGACCGCAAAGAAGACAGAGAAGGGGAGGGTAATAACGTAAGATACTACTAGATTTGGCGAGAGCGAGAGCAGGGGGGATCCGAGCGGAGGATGCACGCCCCACCCGCGGCTTTAAAACGTGTCGAAGACCTCAAAGGCCACTTTATCCTCACCGTACAGGACGGAGGAATCATCTACAGGCGAGTCCGGGTACTCGTCAAAGTTCTGGTGGTCGCCAGGGCCGCCAACGTGCGGGAGGTACGGTGCGGCCTCCCGCTTCTGGAGGACGGTGTCCCAGTCCACCTTGGCAAAGTACTTGTGCTTCTTCACATCGTCGGAGCCGCCGCGCAAGCAACCTAAAGCAATTGTACATGAAGTGTCTTGTTAGTTTGCAACCGTCGGGGTCCAGCGACGCGGAGAAAGAACATGTCGTACCTAGACGCTTGGTTCGGTCCTGCGAGAGCAGCTTCTTGATCAGATCCTTGGCTTTCGCATCGATGTGTTTGGGGAATTCCACCTTCCCGTTGAGGATCTTCTGATAGATACCGAATGGGTTCTCATCGTAAAATGGCGGGTACCCAGCGAGCATCTCGTAGATGAGCACACCAAGCGCCCACCAGTCGACCGATTTGCCATGGCCCTTGCTCTGGATGATTTCGGGAGCAAGGTACTCGGGCGTTCCACACAGCGTCCATGTCCGATCTTCCACAATCTTTGCGAAGCCAAAGTCTGTGATTTTGATCGCGCCGTCTGCGGTGATGAGCAGGTTCTCTGGCTTCAAGTCGCGATAGATGATGTGCTGGGCGTGCAGGTAAGACAGCGCGAGCACGAGCTGCGACGAGTAATAGCACGAGACATGGTCTGCGAAACGACCCTGTCGACGTAAATACGAGAAGAGCTCGCCGCCTTGGACATATTCCAGAACCAAGTACAAACGCTTCTCGTCTTGGAAATGGCCCAGGTAGCTGACGATGAACGGGTGGTCGATCTTACTCAGGATCTCGACCTCGCATTTGATGTGATGCAGCTGCTGCAGACGCAGGATCTCACTCTTCTTAAGGATCTTCAGAGCATGGTACGAGCCGACCTCTCGTAAACGCACCAACCGCACGCGTCCAAACGTACCAGTACCTAGGTAGGGCGGAAACAATAGCGATGAGATACCATGCAACCTTCCAATCCCCACAGCTGATCGTTCTGCACAAACCGAGCGTTGCGAGCAGCTCGAAATCGTCCTGCGAGTACTTCTTCCGCTCTCGTGGTGTTGCTGCGGCACCGACTGGTGCCGCTGCTGAGGTCTCTTCAGGAGCTGCATCCTATAGACACAGATACAATCGCATCGTCAGTCCATTTTGCTTTCTTCCATAAACCGTAATGCGCGTCTCGCTGACCTTCTCGTCCACCGCCTTCTTCCGGAACATGTTGGTCACCACCGACGGGCTCCTTTTGCACGCTGCTAGTCGCCTTCGCTCCTCGTTGTTTTCCTTCCACTCGCCGTTCGGTGGGGCTCGATATAGATACTCGGCTTGCGCGGCCACACTGCTCGCAACGCCTGAAACGTAGCTCTCGGGGATCGTCCTGCGCGTGGCCGAGAGTGCAAAAGTGGCCTCGATGCGATCGCAAAGTGTCGTGGATCCCCCCTCTTCTCTGCGTCGCGACTCGCCGCGGCCTCTGAACACGGGAAGCGAATGCGCCGGGCTCTCGGCTCGCGCGCGCGTGGAGATTTCCTGGACGCCCCTGAAAAGACCTTTCGATCTTGGAAAGAGAGTTTCACGCAGGGCATCCAAGTGTCGTACCGGTCGAGATACCGGTACGAAGGCGGTTTGTGGAACAATCCAATTTACGACGTCAAAACCGGCACCATAACTCCCCGCGCTGGCCCCGTAATTACGGCCCCCTCCACCTATTTTTATTGGTGCTCATTATCATCCAATGAGATGTCGGTATGCGAATCCACCTCATAAATGAGGTTGTGGTGTCCATAACGTGTTTTGTTGGCGTTTTTTGTCTTTCGTGGGGGACCGACCAGCAGTGGGAACGCGCGCCAAGATGAACGGCGCGACGTCGGGACCGCCGACGAAGATGGCGCCGCAGCTCACGGCGGCGGACGCGCAGAAGCTCATGGAGGCGGCGATGCGCATGAAGAGGGAGAACCAGACACACCACCCAAAGTACGCGCAGATCGTCGCGCTGCTGCGCCAGTTCCAGCAGCAGCAGCTGCAGCAGCGCATGGCCCAGCAGGCCACCACAGCCACCGCCGCGTCCAGCGCGCCGGCCGCGCAGGCGAGCGGTGCAGCGAACGGAGGACCGTCAGCGAATGCAGCGAATGCGGCAGGAGGAGGGGCGGGAGCAGGAGCAGGCGCTTCGGTCGCCGCGACCGCGATGGCGACGCTCCAGCGGCAGCAGCAGCAACAGCAGCAGCAGCAGCTTCTCTACCAGCGGCAGCGGCAGCTCGCAGCGCAGGCCCAAGCCAACTTGCGCGCGAGCCAAGCCGCCGCCGCAGCGGCGAACGCCAGTGCGCAGCAGCAGCAGCAGCAGCAACCGGCGTCGCTGGACGTGGCGGCGAACCCGTTTCTGCAGATGAAGCCCGAGATGCGCCAACCGCCGGCGCAGCAGCTCGCAGCGATGCAGACCAACGCCGTCGTCGAGTTGCTCTTCACGGAGAAGCAGCTCGAGCATCTCCACGAGCAGATCAAGTCGTACAAGCAGCTGTGCCACACCATGGACGAGGCGCTGTCGGGGAAACCGCGCAGCAGCACGCCGCCGCCGGCGCTCGCGTCGGCAATGCCCCGCAACGGCGTCGCTCACCACGAGAAAGCCGGTCCTCTTGCGAGCCCGCAGCGACCGCAGCAGCATCAGCAGCAGCACCAGCAACAACAGCTGCCCTCGCTGCCGGTCGTGATCGACATGAGAGACCGCAAGCCGCGATGGACGCGCGCGTCCAAGGACCTCGTCTACCTCGGTCCCGAGTGCTTTGACGGCGACCTCATCGACCTGGAGAGCAAGACCAGCGCCGCGTTCGGCGTCTACAACGTGAGCAGCCCGTGGCTCGGCATGAACGACGTCGCGCTCAAGATGCGGTACCTGCGCACGCTGCAGCAGTTCCTGACGATGAACCTGGAGAAGCTCGAGGCCGCCAACGTCTCGACGCTCAGCGATCGCGAGAAGGAGACACTCCACTTGCTGCGCTGCGTGTTGTTGCAGCAGCGACTGCGCAGCCACGTGAGCAAGGCGTACACGAACCGCCTCGCGCTCGTGGGCGAGCCTCCGCTCGTGATCGACCGCAAGTCGTTCCGCCGTCGCCGCCCGCTCTCCCGCTTGGAGTTGCAACACGAAGAGAAGGAGAAGCGCAAGAAGTCGGTCGCGCTGGAGAAGCAGCGCCGCGCCGAGCATCAGCAGTACCTCAAGACCATCCTGAACCACTCGCGCGACTTCTTCGCGTACCACAAGAACGTCAAGGCCCAAGTGACCAAGTCGGCGCGCGCAGTGAAGGCGTTCGTGGACCAGAAGGCGTCCAAGGCCGAGCGTGAGGAGGACCGCCAGGAGAAGCTGCGTCTCAAGGCGCTGAAGGCGAACGATATGGAGGCCTACGGGAAGCTCGTGGCGGAGGCCAAGAACGAGCGACTGACGTACTTGCTCTCGCAGACCAACAGCTACCTGGACAGTATCCGTAAGCTCGTGCGCGAGCACAAGCGCAAGCACCACGTCGTGTCCGCGGAAGGCAGCCACTCGTTTTCTGAGGAAGGCGAGAACGAGGACGACGAGGAAGACCTCAACTACCTGGAAGTCGCGTCCAAGGGCGAGCTGCCTCGCCAGCCGATGATGCTCGTCGGCGGCGACCTGAAGGAGTACCAGCTGCGCGGTCTGCAGTGGATGGTGTCGCTGTACGACAACCACCTCAACGGCATCTTGGCCGATGAGATGGGTCTCGGGAAGACCATTCAGTCGATCTCGCTCCTCACGTACGTCTTCGAGATCAAGCACAACCACGGCCCGTTTCTCGTGGTCGTGCCGCTGTCGACGCTGTCGAACTGGGTCAACGAATTCAAGAAGTGGGCTCCGGACCTTGTCGTCGTCATTTACAAGGGCGCGCCGCAGGCTCGGAAAGACATTTTCAAGAACGAGATGGCGAGCTTCCAGTTCAACGTGCTGCTCACGACGTACGAGTACATCATGAAGGACAAACACATTCTGCGCAAGTACGACTGGCAGTACATCATTGTCGACGAAGGCCACCGCATGAAGAACGCGCAGTCCAAGTTCGCCATGACACTCGGCACGATGTACACGTCGCGCAACCGCCTCCTGCTCACGGGCACGCCGCTCCAGAACAGTCTGCCGGAGCTCTGGGCACTGCTCAACTTCTTGCTGCCGACGATCTTCGAGTCTGTCGACACGTTCGAGCAGTGGTTCAGCAAGCCGTTTGCGCAGTTCTCGGGCAGCGGAGAGACCAACGAGCTGTCGGACGAAGAACGGATGCTCATCATCAACCGGCTCCACCAAGTGCTGCGTCCGTTCCTGCTGCGCCGCGTCAAGAGCTCGGTGCTGGACCAGTTGCCGGACAAGGTGGAGCGCGTCCTGAAGTGTGATCTGTCGGGTTGGCAAAAGATCTTGTATCGCCGCATCCAGGAAGGCAGCGCGCTGCTCATGGAGTCGACCGACGAGAACGGCGAGACGAAGAGCAAGACCAAGTACACGTCCAAGGGCCTCTCAAACGTGCTCATGCAGCTCCGCAAGGTGTGCAACCACCCGTACCTGTTCCAGGTCAACGGATACCCGGTCGACTTTGACATCGTGCGAACGAGCGGCAAGTTTGAGCTGCTCGACCGCATGCTGCCCAAGCTCAAAGCCGCGGGCCACCGCGTGTTGATGTTCAGCCAGATGACGCAGCTCATGCACGTGCTCGAGGACTATTTCAACTACCGCGGCTTCCGGTACCTGCGCCTCGACGGCTCGACGAGCGCGGACGAGCGTGAGCAGCGCATGTTCATGTTCAATGCGCCGGACTCGCCATTCTTCATCTTCCTGCTCAGTACGCGAGCCGGCGGTCTCGGTCTCAACTTGGCTACCGCCGACACGGTCGTGATCTTTGACAGTGACTGGAACCCGGCGATGGATGCCCAGGCGCAGGACCGCGCCCACCGTATCGGCCAGAAGAACGAGGTGCGCGTGTTCCGCTTGGTGACGAACAGCCCCGTCGAGGAAAAAATCCTGGCGCGCGCGACCGACAAGATGAACATGAACAATTTGGTCGTCGAGGCCGGCAAATTCAACAACCGCTCGAAGGAGGCCGAGCGCCGCGCGATGCTCGAGAGTCTGATCAAGATGGAGTCGGAGGAGGCCGCGAACGCGGCCAACGGGGAAGAGGACTCGTCCACGGTGCTGCTCGACGACGAGATCAACGAGATGATGGCGCTCACGGAGGAGGAGCTCGCGCTGTACCAGCGTCTCGACAACGAGCGCATCAAGCGCGAAGAGGGCGAGTGGGCGGAGCAGTGCAAGCGCGCCAAGGTGCCGTACACGCCGCGCACGCGGCTCATGAACGACAAGGACGTGCCCGAATGGCTCAAGGAGGCCGACTCGGCGGCCGGCGCCGCGAGCGATGGCAGCGGCGTCAAGCGCGAGCCCGACTGGAACTTTGACATGGAGCCTGACGGGAACCGGCGCAAGCGCAAGGAGGTGAGCTACCGCGACCAGTTCACGGATTCCGAGTTTGTCAAAATGTGTGAGGATGGCGTGGACGAAGACGGCGAGCCCAAGAAGGCGGCGCCCAAGGCGAAGAAGGCGGCCGCGGCCGCGCCCGTGATCGTCGCAACCAAAGTGCCGGTCGTCTCGATCACGAGTGGCAAGCGCCGCCGCGAGTCGTCGTCGACGGCCGTGTCCGTCGCGGAGGGCGACGACGACGGCGATCTCTCGAACGAGGACCTGCCAGACGACGACGAGTCGCGGCGCGAGCGCAAGGTGCTGGGCTACTTCCACCGCAAGATTTACGACGGCGTGCTCAAGCTCGCGGACGCGACGGGCCGCCTGCGCTGTGATCTGTACCTGGAGAAGCCGTCGGCCGAGGACTACCCGGACTATTACGACTTTATCAAGGAGCCGATGGATCTCGCGACGATCAAGTCGCGCATCGACAAGCACCTCTACGCGTCGCACGACCAGTTTGAGGACGACTTCAAGCTCATGGTCGCGAACGCGCACACGTACAACCACCCGCAGTCGCTCGTGTACCACGACGCGAACGAGATTGACAAGTTTGTCAAGACCAAGCTCAAGCGCGTGCGGCAGAAGACGCTCGCGCAGCTCACGCACGAGTACGAGGACGCGCGGCAGCAGCACAAGGTGCGGTCCAAGGCGCGCAAGGAGAAGAAGCGGTCGCGCCACGACTAACGGGTACTATACGAGGAATACATGGATCTGGCTCTTGGGTGGTGGTGGGTTCTGGTTGGTACTAGGTGAAGTAGCCGGCGTCGATCATGTCGTTGGATGTCGACTGCTTCTCAAAGTCCATGGTCTGCGAGAGCCGCGCCTCGCGGAAGGTCTTGTAGGACCGGTCGAGCTGGTCGTCGACGGCCATGACGGCCGCGAGGTTGCCGAAGCGGTGGCAGTAGTTGGGCGCGCTCCAGACCGTCGAGAACGTGTCGCGGAAGAGCACCTGGAAGCCTTCCATGCAGAGCTGGTGCGCGCGGCTCATGTGCGCGAGCCCGTTGAGATGGAGGAACCGCTCCACGACGTCCTCACCGAAGATGTAGCCGGCGCCGCGCGGCGACTGGAATCGCGGACAACACCAGCATTAGACGAGCGGAAGACAGAGACGCGGCCGACAGCGAACGCACCATGTGGAAGCCGTGGTTCTTCGGGTCCGGGTCGGACCAGACAATGTCTACAGAGGGAGAGCAGAGAGAGAGAGAGAGAGAGAGATCCTAGTGAGTCGGCGGTGCTGCGAGCGGAGCGGTGGGTGGACGCACGCACGCACGCACGCGCAAAGGGCCCGTCGGCGGGGATCTCCTGGAACCGGTCGATCAGGCGCAGCTGGTCGACCTGGTGGATCGCCGGGCTGAGCCCACCGTGGAGGCAGAGCAGCTTGTCGTCCACGAGCGCGCCAAGCGGCAAAAAGTCAAACATGTCGGTGAACGCCTTGTAGACACGCGTGTCGCCGTCGTACTTCTTCATGCACTCCTTCTGGAAGCCGTAGACCTGCGTGGTCTGGCGCGACTCGTGGTTGCCGCGCAGCAGCGTCACGCTCTCGGGGTAGCACACCTTGAGCACGCAGAGCAGCGAGATGGTCTCGACGCTCATGGCGCCGCGGTCCACAAAGTCGCCGAGGAAGATGTAGTTGGTCTCGGGCGCCTGGCCGCTCATGTTGAAAAGCTCGAGCAGGTCGAAGAACTGGCCGTGGATGTCGCCGCAGACCGTCGCGGGCGACCGCACGGCCACGACGTTGTCGTCCTCCACGAGCAGGTCCTTCATGCGCTCGCATAGCGCGAGCACGGCGTTCCCGTCCAGCGGCTCGCCGCGCCGCAGCTTCTCCAGGTGGCGCCGCGGGTGCAGCGACATGCCACGTCTCTCTCTCTCTCTCTCTCTACGCAAGGAGGAGCGGAGAACCGAAGGAAGGAAGGAAGCGCCGGCCAGCAGCTTCGTCTCCTCTGTGCACTGGACTCGTAAATGT
>JAADVV010000213.1:0-21964 GCA_023335905.1 Pythium pyrilobum | reverse complement strand
GTCGGTGGCTGCTCGCAGCGCATGCGAGCAGCGCAGCGCAGCGCAGCCGCCATGCGCAATCGCAAACGGCGGCGGCGGCGGCGGCGATGGCGATGGTACACGCACCTTGGAGTCCTGGATGGCCTCGACCAGCAGCGCGGCGCTGCTCGTGAGCTGCTTGATCTTGCCAAAGCCGATGATCGTGTCCACAGGGACGTACCTACAGGCAGCGACAGAGACACCGTCAGCCTCTGCTCAGCATGCGTACAGCCAGCCACCGGCGTACCGCGTCGACCGGCAAGAGCGCAGCGGGCCGCGAACCGACGCGGCCGCCGCCCCACTCCTGCCAGCGATCTCTCCACACCATACATTCACACACACACACACACACGCACACACACACACGCGACGTACATCTGCGAGTTCATCTGCGACACGAGGAACGCATCGTTGGCCAAATTGGCCCGCGAGAAGTAGAACTCGACCTGGCGCTTGATCTGCTCCTTCAGATCCTTGCCATCCTTGCCGGCTGCTTGCCATGGAGAGGATGATGCATCGAGCGAGCGTCAGTGCTGCTGCTGCTGCTGCTGCCGTCTCCACACGGGGTGGACGCCAATGCAATGGGAATGGCGGACGTACATGGCTTGGTGGGCTTGGTCTGCGCGGCCGCCTCGGTGCTCATGGCTGCGGGTCGTCGGGGGCGTCGGGGTCGCGTTTGGCGCTCGGGTCTCAGGGCTGTCGTCTCCACTCAGCCAGTCAGTCGCGTCCGTGGAAGCGCCGTGACCGTGGTGGTGGACTGGAGCTGCTCGCAGCGTTAACGGTTATGGGTTCCAAACGAGGTTGAAACGAACGGACGCGTAGATTACGGTGTACGGTATTTTGGATGATTACCGTAACATGAGCCGACACTCGCCCCCACCACACAAGCAGATCCCGTCTGCGACAAGAAGCCATCAAAAAAATCAACAACCGGTAAAATCGGTTGAATGAAAGGTGACGTAGCAGTTGTCGACAGCGAGTTCAACCTACGTGCCAAAACATGGTGCGTTATAGATAGGCTCTCGAAATGAACCTGTGACTCTTCGTGCCAAAACAAGGTGTGTTCTAGAGCTCACAGGTCAGCCACGATCGCAATGACCTTGCGCACGAAGGCGACCTGCTCGTCCATGGGGATCACGCTGAACTGCGGCACGTGGAGGAAGAGAGCGTAGTGCTGCATGGTGAAACCACAAAGGTGAGTCTATGATGGGCTCTGCGCAGAGAAAGTGAGGGGGTCAGTACTGTACGTACACCGTGCTTAGCACCACCGGCGAGCTGCTGTTTGACCCAGCGGAGCGACTGGAAGTACACGTAGTTGCAAATGTAGCGGCCTGGATCCGTGGAGATCTCCACGAGCTCTGTGTGCAGACGCAGAGTGGCGAGCATGTCGTCAAGCGGGAGCGCGGTCTTGAGGTCGTCGCCTTCTTCCTCGGCGATCGTCGCGTCCTTCGCGATCCAGCCACGTTCGTCCGGGATCCGGAAGTCGGCCACATTGTAACCGACCTGCTCGAGCGCGAACTTGGTGGCGCCGGCGTTCACGCCGAGGTGGAGGAAGACGCTCGGACGGCCGCGCTCCTGCGGATTAGCGGTGGTCCAAACGTTAGTTCGCGTCAAAGGAGACGACAGGCCGAAGGCTGAACGCACCTCCGCCTTGGCGCGCAGTGGCTTAAGCATATCCACAGAGCCTAACAACCGAAGAAACGATAGCGCGTAAGTCTAGCGTCTCGCCATTGCAATAGCTAGCTAGGCAAAGCCAGATAGCGGTATCCTACCTTCCGCCGAGACTTCCAGCACCTGGGCCTCCGTGACGTCCTTGTCGTTGGCGACTTCCTGTACGATAAACATCGTCGGGTTCTCCACGATGTCGCCGAACTTGCCGAAGCCCGTGAGGTACACGTCACGCCGCTGGGCGCCGCGCAGGGCTGCTCCGTCGTCGCGCTGTTCTCCCATTTCTTCCTTCCCTTCTCACCCACTTTGCGTGTTCAGCGTTCTATTGAGATTCTTAGTCAGTGTTTAGTGACATGGTTACAGTACGATCAAAATGTACACGTCACTGAAACGGAGTAAAGTAGCCATCTCTGGTCCACACACTCTTCTTGTGTCCCATCAATATTCCGATAAACGAACGAGGACACCGCTGCTGTCTCATCATCTCTACCACAGTGTCTCCCGCCTCCACCGCCGCTGGCATCGGATGGCCGGGTTTCGTGGTGCTAAGCGGCACGGCGCTGCACTCGCTGTGAGTTCTGCTCGTGGCGCTGCAGCTCTTCGATGTCGTCTGGTGCCAAGCCGCACGCCTGTCATGTTCACGATGCAATTCACAAACTTGTCGGCCATTCCGAACTGGCTGCCTAACGTCGCACGCGGCGCGTTTGTTGTGTCGTATTTCGGTACGCCACTTAGCGGTGAAAGCAACATGTTAGCGCCTCAAACCTCAGTTCGACAGGTTATGTCTTGTCAGTACGAAGAAGTAAATTGTCGGTGATTGAGACAAAGAATGCATGTCACCTGGTGGTGGCTTGATTGAGTTTTCACAGCGATCTTCAGCAGACAGTATACTCGGCGCTACATCATCTGGTAGTGCACGTCTCGCGGGCTCGCCTCATTGTCGCCGTCTTCAACGAATCCTCCATGTGTGTGACGGTTAGTTTGTGTTGCGCTCGCCGCAATACCTTCGATACCTTGGTCGGCCGTAAGCTCAGGGGACGGCTCCATTGGCGATGCTGTGGCGTCGGGGGTGAACAATCGCGACTCGCGCAGATCGATCTCCGGCGTGAGCGTCGTGTCATTGATCGCGTCCAGATCAACGTGTACACCGTCCGCCGTAAGCTTGATGTTGTCGACGAAATGGTGCCCCACGAGCATATCGCAGCTGTGGTACGTCTTGCGCGCGAACATGTTCTCACCGACCACCGGATCCAGACCCGAGAAAAGCACGACGAAGAAGTGGCGACCTGAGAGGAGGGCGTCCGTCGACAAATCGAAGAGCGGCGAGTCTTCGTCGATGATGTGAATAACCGTTGAGGAGAGCTGCACGATTGGCCAGACATTGCGCACGAGCCTGAGCTCGTGGGTCTCTTTATGACCAAGCCGCTGGTTCAGGATGACAACGCTCACTCTGAAATCAGGTGTCAACAGGCGAAGTCAGTCAGTGACGACATTGAAATGTCGGTCAAGAAACACGCCACGATCGCTCGTACCTGAACGAGCCTTCGATGATCGCCCCATAGGTGCGGTTATTCGCAACCCGAAACATGACAGCACGATGGGAATGGAAAGCTGTTAGCAGGATGTAATCACTGAAGATGATTGCCGATGCCTTCGGAATCGAAAACTTGGCCCACGCGAGACCTGGTGGCAGATGCAAAACACCAGACTGTCAGACTTCCGTCGTCGAATCCGGTTCACAGGCATTTGTACCAGTCACGAGGGTGGACACGACGACACCGGAAACAGCGAGTAGAAATACATAGAAGTTGACGAGGTTGCTATCAGGATTGGGCGCTAGTACCCCGTATCCGATTGTCGAAATCGTTTGCCCGCAGAAGAAAAAGATGCGTTCGTACGCGTTCGACATGTGGACTTCAGCCGTCTGCAGTACGGCTTCACGAGACTTTCACGGAGGAAACCAATTAAAGCCACGAGCTGTAGGATGTACCCAGTCGACTGTACCTTTGTACTTACCGAGAGGTGCATCAGTAGCGCGATTAATGTGATGGCTGAGAAGTAGATACACGCGAGGTAGACAAAGAGGCGGAGCCAGGATGTCTCGAGCGCACGATAGTATAAGCCCTTGGAAAATCGACTGAGCGGGTGGTTCTTGAATCGAACTCGCCGTCGTAACAGGCTCATGGGCTGCTCATGAAGTCCCTGGTGGCCCTCATATCCGTGTCGCTGGGCATGGCCATTACTTCTCGTAGGCTTGCTCGCACCTCGACGACGCCGACGGCGCACACGAGGCACTCGTATTCCATTGGTGCGACTGCGGCTATCAAACCGAACGTGGTGTACAGGACTGGGTTCGTGCCGCTCGTCATTGTCTGATCCTGAGTTGGTTTGTGTCGATTCCACGCTCTTTCGCTCTTCCTCGCCACTGGTAGTTCCGTTCTCGTCGACATCATCGCTGCACAAAGATTGATCTCGGTGGCTCGAAGCGAGTCGTGGGTCTTCCTGGAAGCTTCGCATAGATTCGAGATCACTGTAGTCTACAACACCATCGGTGCTGCTAGACTTGGGTGGCAATGGTATGAGCCCACTGTAACGTAAGCGCGTTTCGTCATCGTTCCCCTCGTCCCCAGACACGTTCTCCAAGGCCTCGTCCAGTTCATCAGTCATATCTGCGTTCCCCTCTGTCTGTGTGCTTAACGTTGTGCCGTTTCCACTGTCGGCCGTTGTTTCCACCGTTGGTGGTTCGCTTTGGTTAAGAGCGATCTCCACGGGCGACGGAATTGTGGCCGAGATGTGGTCAAAATCGAGCTCGATATGGTTCGCCCAGCGATCCCACGACAGAAGCGGCACAAATTTGGCGCCCCAGTGCATCCTCTCGAACGAGTACTCTTTCTGCTGATGAATCATGTCGTGGAGCGTCTCGTCCACACCTGACATCATGAGGATCAGAAGAAAGTCTGATCGAGCCATGTCATCATACGTCATCCCGTAGAACGGGCTGTCTGACTCGATCTCGTGGACGATCTCAGCTTCAAGACTGGTTGTACAGATAGACACAGTCAGATCCATACTGTAGCACTCTCACTCCCAACAAAAGAGGCGATTCACCGCAGCGTAATGTAGCTCGTGGTCTTGAGATGCAGATCATAGTAGCACAGCTTCTTGTCGCCGCTCTTCGTCTCCTGTCAAGTCACGCGCACCACTCTCATCGTGAGAAGAACTCCCGTATCAATGAGTACCCCACACGCTACCAACAAACCTCGATTCGCATGAGAATGAGCTTGAAACTGACTTCGAGGATCTCGCCCTTCATGATAAGCTCGCGCCGCGTACCGTTCACGATACGGAACCGCATCTCCAGGCCGCCCCCGTTCTCACGGTGGGACACTGTGAAGATGTCGCTGAAGATCATGTGCGGCCGCGGCCGCGCAAATTTCACGAACGCGATGCCGGTCATAAGCGAGATCACGATCATCGACACGAACGATTCGACCACGGCAATCCAGTTCGAGCACGAGTCCTTGGGGTAGAGCACGCCGTACCCTAGCGTAACCCTGTGGGTCAGAGTCTCGGACACGCGGGACTAACAGCAACGCGATGAATGCCGACGAAGAACGTACCGATGGTCGCCATGGTCTGGATGCTCAGGTTGAAATAGTCTCGCGCCGTTGACTCTCGTTCCCATAGATCCCTAGCATCGCATAAACGGTGAAATCTAGATCCAGTGTAGACTGTCCATCCTGTACAATGCTACAGTACGCGTACGTGTTGCAGGCCGCGAACAGCAGCGCGAAGATGCCGACCACGGCGATGTAGATCGCGCCAAACAGCACCAGCAGCGGCAGCCAGTTGAGCAGCACCATCAGGTACATGTACTCTTCCACCACGCGAAGAAACCCCGTTCAGCCTCCCATCTCTTCCAGCCGTGTGTACGGTAGTTTTCTTTCTCGTACGTACCGGAGAGGCCGTCGAGCGTGAGGTCCTTGTACTTGACGACTTGGAGCCGCGGGTGCAGCAGCCGCGCCGCGCGCGCGGCGTCCACCGTCGTGCCTTGCCACACGCAGAGCTCGCAGACGCCGTCGCTGTGCGCGCGTCGCAGACATGCGCAGTCGCGCGGGCAACCGCGGCGCCGTGTGATGGCCTTGCTCCCCACGACGGTCCGCTTGCGAGACGGCGCCATGTCTCCCTTTTCCCCTCCCTAAAGGCAACTAACTGGGCGATTCACTTGACATACGGAACACATGTGGCTTACGGTAAAATCCATATTTAGCGAAACAGGCGAACGTAATGTACGGTGGAGACGGTGTCTAGGGGGCAAGGCTCTTGCGCGCCTTGGCCACGATGGGGACGAGGTAGCCCGTGATGCCCAGCGTGACTGGGTAGAACGCCGAGGAGAAGACGACGGCGGCGGCGTACGAGCCGAGCGCCGAGCCGACCTCGTCCACGCCCAGCTTGGCCAAGATGGGCATGACGTCGACGCCTTGCTTGATGAGGAAGTAGAGTACGGTCACGACGCCCACGCCCATGAGGCGAGAGCCCATCATGTATGCGGCGCCGTAGCTGTCCACGACGCTGAACATCTTATCCATTGACTTGGAGACGAACGACGACCCGGACGCGTTGGCAGCCTGTGCAGCACGTTCGCGGCTCCTTTGGTAGTGGGGGAGAGCTCGTCGTTAGACCTCGTAGGCAAATACATAAGTCGGAAGGGATTTGACGCACCCCGGCATGAGATTGGAAAGTTCTGACAAACGGACGCGCGAGAACGCCGGGAACACCTTGGCGACGACCGCCGCCGACGCGAGGTCGAGCGGCAGGCGGATGCGGCGGAATGGACGGCTGGCCGCAAACGCGAGCGCAAACTCGGGCGAAAATTCGATTCCTGCAAGTAAAAAGGTATTCGCAGCGGTCAGTCCGTCGATTGCGAGAGTTGCGGCGCCCCAAGTCGTCCAATAACACTGACCTGAGACCGAGAGCAGCCCGTACATCGCACCGATGCTGCCGATATCCGAAGCGAACAAGACCGCGATAGTCTCCGCTGGGCTCTTGCGGATACCGTCGTTCAGCTTGTCCACTACGTGATCCAAGAAGCCCGTGGGAGCTGCCGCCGATTTCGTTTCGTCCTCCTCGGGGGCAGCATTCGTCGTATACTGGGTCGCGCACTGGCCCAGTCGAAGCACGAAAGGCGGCGCCACACGACTGGCACCGATTACCCCAGTGAAAGACCGCGTGGCGATGAGGTTACGTGCGGCAAACGCTCCGCGGCGCGGTGCCAGCATTGTCAACTTGCGCGCGAGCATCTTCACGGGACGTTGGGCCCAATTCTGGTTTTGACCAGCTCACTCAAAGCGGCAAATCTATCAAAATAGAGCGCGGTTTGGCCACGTGGACCACATCATCAACGCAATACCCCACTGTAACCGGTTTCAACAGAACATGCGGTTCTAACGCAGAACGGTGATCCGAAGGGCTCGAACTCGCAGATGGACAAGAAGCGTTGTCGCGCGGAGCTCGCCGACGGCGCCGGCGATTGCGACGCAGGGGAGGCCACGCGTGGTGCGACGGGTCGTAATGAAGAAGAGATAGAAGTGGTTGATTCACTCCGGACAGACAAGAAAGCTCGCCGGGAGGAGAGTAACGGCACTACCGATACGCAAGCCAATGAGCAAGACGTGGAAGTCGTGGTGGTTGAGCCATTCCACGGCGGCTCCCACAAGCAGCTCGTGGATCTTCTCGTGAACGAGCTGCTATCGCCCTCGGGCGTACACCACGCTGTATGCACACTGCCGCCGCGCAAGTGGCACTGGCGACTGATGGCGGCGTCCATGCGCTTCGCCGCGATGATCCCACGCAGCTCCACGTTGCGCGTGCTCTTCGTGACTTCGATGGTCAACCTCGCCGAATTGGTGGGCCTGAGACAGGATCTAAACCGCGCTGGTGTGAAGAAGATCCTATACTTCCACGAAAACCAGCTCACGTACCCGTTCCAACTCGCCACGACGACGACGGCGAGCGCGCCACCGCGCAAGGTCGCCGCGGAGGATTTCCAGGTCGCGTGGTCGCAGATCGTGTCGTGTCTCGCGGCGGACGAGCTCGTGTTCAACTCGGACTTTAACCGCTCGAGCTTTCTAGGTAACATCGACGCGTTCGTCAACAAGATCCCCGAACCGGAACTGCGTCATCGCGGATTGGCGGCAGAATTGCGAGCCAAGTCGCGTGTGCTCTACTTCCCACTGACAGTGCCACCACCACCAGCGCCGCCACTGCAGTTCGACACGACGGGCAGCGCGGAGGCGAAAAGCTCGGATGTACTGACCATTCTCTGGAACCACCGATGGGAATACGACAAGAATCCAGACGAGTTTTTCCAGACGCTGCTGGGGCTTGAGGCCGCGGGACTTCGCTTCCAGGTTATCGTCCTCGGAGAAGCCTTCGGCTCGAGTCCACCTGCCTTTGAGGATGCGAAGGCGAAGCTTGAGGCGTCAGAACACGTGACGGTCGTGCACTGGGGGTTCGCCGAGTCCAAGGCCCGTTACTGGGAATTGCTGCGCGTGGCGGATGTCGTTGTTTCCACGAGTCTCCACGAGTTCTATGGCGTTTCTGTATTGGAAGCCGTGCTCTGCGGCTGCTACCCGCTCGTCCCGAACCGGCTCGTGTACCCCGAGTTCTTCAGCGGCGCCAGCGTCTTCAATACGCAGCGCCAGTTGCTGAAGAAACTGAAGAGCTTTTGTGGTAAGCCGTCGGCAGCGCGCAGATTCTTTGGCGAGCGCGGCCACGAGTTTCACAAGTTCACCTGGGACGCCCTCAAAGCCGAGTACGATACGGTGCTGCTTGGCTGGAGAAATGGGTGAGACGCGCAGGGGGAACCAGCCGTCGTGACAGCCTAGGAATGCAGTATATACACCTCATAGAGTTCGTATAATATCTATCTACAAAACGTGGTGATACGACGTCGCGTGCCCTCAACCGCGTCGGCTGAACAGCTTCCTGTACTTCCGAAGACTTTTCGGAGCGCTCCCGTTGGATGACGCAAGTGAGGCACGCTCCTCCGACCCGGTGTACGTATCACCACGGCGCGGTGAGTTCCGGAACTTGTCCATGATCGTGCCGCGCACGGATGGATTTGTCTCAAACACATTTGTGCGGTTCGAGATGGGCGGACGCGTCGACGGAGCATGAAGCGCGTAATCCGACACGAGCTGGTCGATCTCGGGCGAGTAGTGCAGCAGGAAAGGGTCCTCGGGGATCGCCGGAATTGGGATAGCCATGCCCTCGTGGCGATACTTCTTCTCCCACTTCTTGTTCTTCTTCAAGATGTCGTGTGCTGCTCGCGACTGGATCCGATCGTTCTCGAGGTTGTTCAAGATATCAATAGCGATCGCACGCACGAAATTGGGTTGGCGCACGGGGCCGAGCACCCCAGGATTCTCGACAATGTTCAACAAGTAGCTGAACAAATCCACGCGCATCGCGACAGTCACAATCCCTTCGCCGTTCGCGATCGTCGATGGAAAGTTGATGACCATGCGTCGAACAATCTCCAGTGTATACGCCGTCTCTCGATAGAGAACGCCATTCCGGGCACGGCTCACTTGCGCAAGCAAACATGTGAAAAGGCTCGAGCACATTGGCTGAATCGACGAGACACACTTTTTCGATGTGCTCATCACACGAAGCATTCGGACGACTGCGACCGAGCAAGCTTCGCTCAGGTTGTTGCGCACACACTCGCTCAGGTAACCACAGCATTTCTCCGGGACCTTTGCCTCCGCGAGCGCTTCGAGCACCCACGCGTTCGTCTACGGAATATTGATGTCAGCTTTTCAATCCTCGACATCGTCAGCAGTTCAGAGATGCAACGCACTCTAAGCGCGCACACCAAGCACGCCGTCACTAGATCCAAGAAACGCTCGCCCGTCTCCGCCATCATATCGTCATCTGGACTTCGTGTCTGTCGAAGGGAGGAAGACAGATGCGAGAGGTCGCCGTACAAAGTCTCGTACTCGGTCCACAGGCATCTCACGAAGTACCTAGCAAAGGAAAAGAAAATGTGAGAATTAGAAGCACCAGGCGCGTACGTGCCTACCACCAGTACTCACAAAGGATCCCGTAGTCGATGCGTTGGAGCGCGGATGTACAGGTTCAGGTATACGTTGCCGACGGCAGCTTCGGGATACACGCTGGAATAGTCCACCACGTGTCGATCAAGTCGTAGACGCGATGTCACTCTTGGCTGGTTGACATCTTCGTCATCATCAGCACCGGAGGCCGCGTTGTAGTATTCAGTCAGCAATCCAACTAGGTTGCTTCGCAAGAACTCCCTGGTCGTTGAGTTCCACACAAGCTCTGGTGTTTCGTGGTCGCGTTGGTAGAAAGTGGTGAAAGTGTGCGGCTCAGAGACTAGCTCATCTGCCATTGCCGCTGGGAAGAAACGATTCAGCATTGCCAAACTTTCGACACTGAGCGCCGCCGTCGGACGAGCCATCTCACCCAGCAATTCTGCAGAAGGAAGTCGAAGAGCCTCTGCAAGCTGCTTGCCTTCGTCGGTCTCGACTTGTTCGACGCCGACGAGCCATCCGAGAAACTCGATGTAGGGTCCGGTTTGCAACATATCCGTGACGAAGTCGGCTCGAGTTGACGTGCGACAAAGGTTCCGAATGATCAACAATACCTGAGGGCCAACTTCCCGGCACAGGTTGACGACTTCGATCAAAATATCACAGATGCCAACCTCGTACGACGCTCTGCCGAAGCCATTGAGCGGTGAAAGTGCGCTCAAAATGACGATGCAGTGATACCGAGAAGGCTCGTAGAGTTCTTCTGCGAAGACAAGGCTCTGTTCGCCACCCTCCTCACTTTGGTGCACTTCGTTGTCTGGTGGGAACAGCAGTCGGAGCAACATTTTGATCACTTGAGCATCTCCAGCCACGTAGCGCTCCACCAAGGCTGGAATAACTTCGCTAGCGAGAGCCAAACAGTTGAGAGCGGTCACGCGATATGTAGACTCCAAGTCTATCTGCTCCAAATGCCAACCAGTATAAGGTGGTAGCGTCGAAGTTTCGCCGACGGCCGCGAGGCTTTCGTTCTCTTCACATGTGGTCTTCGGCTCGGTTGTGCTTATCGTCACTTGCTGCAGCTTGCCATCCTCGATAAATGAGAATAGCTCGCAGAAAAACCGCTCCGTCAAGCCGAGGTCGTTCAGCGACGGTGGAACTTCGTTCTGCTGCAGCACCATCAGACTTGACACAAGTGCATCGATATAGATGTCGCCCAGCGCAAACACGGCAGCGAGATGTTCGAACCGGAATTTGATCACATCCGAGTAGTCTTCGTTTGTAGTCAGCGTTGGTTCAAGCTCTGCTCGAGGTCGCACGAAACCGAGCATTTCCTGGCGCATTCCGTCATTCCAGTACAACGTGTACGATTCACACTCGCCATGGAAAATCTTCAGGAATTCGTGATGGCTTTCCAGAAGTAGAAGCCTTGACAGGTTTGGTGTGAAGAGCGCATCGACTCCAGCAGCCAAGGATTCGTTGCGGGGACACGCGAGCTCACTCTCTGCCGGGAAGAAGCCACCCAGTCGGCAAAATGCACGCACTGACATGATCGCCAGCAGATTTTGCACTTCATCGACAATCGCATCATACTCTTCCTCAGACGTGACTGTTGCACCAAGCCGTGAGCGCACCACCGATTCTTCGACCCGTACGTCGTAACACGAGAAGAGAAGAATAAGCTGCCATACTGCTCCTGTCTGCAGAATGCGGTCTTGATTGGCCTTCAGCATCGTCATTCGAGAAATACCTGCCAACGCAATCGTTAGTTCATCGCCAACCAAGCATGTACGTCACGCTGATCCAACTTACTCTCTAGAATCTGCTGCGTGACCTTCGACAGTGTAACCCGGTGCGATGTATTGGCCGCACCGTGATTCCACAGCCAGAGTACACGCGTCATGTCCACGATGAGTGTTGACGTATCTGACATCCACATTCGACCAGCTTGGGATGCAAGGAGACCCGTGATAGTCTTGAGCACGAAGAAGCAAACTTTGTCGATTCGAGCGTCGTGCGAGTCCGGGTCTTTCACCATCGCGTTGACGCAGAACCGCACGACCTTCTCAAGGGTCTGTAGCTCCAACTGCTGCTTCAGTAGCACTTCAGCATTTCGGACTGACACAGCGCACGTCTGGAAGAGTAGCTCAGCCGCGCGGAGTGCAATGTCAAGCCTCTGCTCTTCGGATGTATGCGGCGGTGGCACACCTTCATCTGTGCAATGAGATTGCAAGAGAGACAGCAGCAATCCGTAGCAGTCGAAGCTGTACTCGCCCAGGTGAGCAGTATAGCGATTGCACATTGCGTTCAGCGCCTTGAGAATGAGGAGTAGGTTGACAGGATCGTGCCCTTCCGTGAGGAGACTGTCTCTTGGGCACGTCACAACGCGATAAGCTTCTCGCAGTGACGCAACTCTGCAGAAAATGACAACATCACATCAGCTTCGTACCCCATCCCAATCTACTGGAGCCGTGTAATTACCTTTCTGCGTACACGGCTTCCTGGAAGTTCTCGACTTGAAGTTCACGAACTTTCTTCTTGAATGCAGCTCTGTAGGTTGGTTGAACACTTCGCGCTGTGGACTCGAAAGAGGTTCCCAGAACTTCAGCAGCCTGTTCGTACGAAAAGAGCGCCGCCTTCCGCTCCGCTTCGCGACGCCAGTTTCGCGTGAGCTTGCCCATGAACCCCACCGGTTGGTCGATCACGTAGCTTTCTTGTTCACAAAACTTCCCCAGATACACGCCACCGCACCAAACTTCCGCCTCCAGGTATGCATAAGTGACTGGCGCCATTGTGCAAAATCGCCAATGACTGCGCACGTCTTCTTGCAGGAATTCGAGGTAGTCGTTGAGATGCGATATGCAGTTCTCACGAAGATGCAAGCGCATGTCACGATTCCAGATCACGTCTGGTGACGTTACGGCGCCATTGAAGACCTGGGTGAACTCCTGTGGGCTCTTTGATTGCAGGGCTTCAATCAATGCCTCGGGCAGAATGCCGACAAGGGCACTAACCCCGTCGAGCCCATCTTGATGAAGGTGAGTTGACTTCAACAAGCCCGCGAAGTCTTCGAAATTGAGAGTATCCACCATGAAAACCATGTAAAACATTCCCCACAAATGAAGCGATGAGCGGTGTGTCGGATCTTCACCTCCACTCAGCTGGAGTTGCTGTTGAACAGAGGGCTCGTCGAACAGAAAGTTGAGAAGCTTGGCCGTTCTCTCGCTGAGAAGAGGGTGGTTGTATCGTGCAATTAGTGGCAAGATATCGCGCACTCTTTTCCAGAGCGCGGTCTTTGCACGGACTACTGGGAAAAGAGACTTGCGAGTTGTCGGATTCTCGAGCAGAACGTTACTGTGAGCGACCGACAGCAGCGTCTGGATGGCATCATGGGCAATCTGGAGCGGAGAGAGCTGACCCTGAATGCCTACTTCCCACCGAAGCTGCAAGTTCTCCAGCAATGACTGGCCGGCGTTCGAATCATCTGCAAAGCTGCACACTTCGTCTTGACCGCGAGTGACCCGGCACGTTTGAACAACGTTTTTGTCGTTCACTAGCATCTCGCACAATTGTTCGACAGACATAGGCTCAGAATGATGGGATACATCTCCATCCTTGGGAATTTCCACCAGCCACACTTGTTTGGGGGGCTCGATGCTGTGAGAGCGATCACTCAAATGACCCAGCTGAAGCAAGCTCACAACAGTATCGATGATGGCTTCCTTGTGCAGCAGCTTTCCAGCGTTCGATTTGGCAAGCGCCAGAGCACGAACAGCACGCAGCAAACTCTCCAACACGGGTACATGGACGGTGTCGAGCATCAGCTGGATAAGATAGTCGATCTCGTCCAAATCCGTCACACCAGCACATCTCGCATAAGCCCCGGCCACTATCGTCATTCCTTGGGCGCACAACAAGGTCATTTCGAGCTCGTTGCGATATTCGACGTTGATGTTTTCTCGCAAAATTCGGCGATATAAGCGCTCGATGAGCATGCGAGGGTCTCGTACGCCGACGTCCTCTGGGTCATACACGGCAAACCTGTCTTCTTTCTCTCCTGTGTTTGAGCCGTTGGGGTTGATGGCTGGGGAAAGGAGACCACAAAGAACTCTGAGGTAACAACCACCAACGACAGGTTCCTTGGACAGGCTTGAGTACTCGACACGGAAGTCCTCGTAGTTCCAGACGGCCTTGCCGTTGGCTTTGACGTTTTGGTAGGAGCCGAAGTGTTGGATCTCATGAAGCAAAGCGCGCTTCAACTCTGCCCGCGTGTTCGAGTTCCAGATCAAATCCACTCGTTCGTGGTCACGAGCAAGCGTATAGAACAGGATGCGAAAGTTCTCTGCTTCCCGATCATCTTTCATGAACCCAGCCGCAGTGCCATTTTTCGAGCCGCGCTTGATCTTCGTAGGGTGGGGCCTCTGAGTCTTCGATTTGGAAATTGCGTTCGCAATGAAATCGTACGCCACATCTCGTTTTCGGACGCGCTGTGACTCGTCAAGAATGCTTCCCCCAGACTTCGACGAATCACGCTTGCTACCGCGGGACGAATCTCGCGAGAGAGATGACTCGCTAACTCGCTCATCTTCAAGCTTGAGAGTTGCTCCACTGCGAGACGAAGATACCAGGAACGAGCTCTGCATCTTTTGCAGCATGCGAGATTTCGTATAATCGTTCTCAATCTGCAACACCGTTGTCTCGCGGGTAGATGCGGCCGCAATTGCCAGCGACGAGCGTGTTTCAAACGTTGACGAAACGCTTTGACGATCACGGGGAAGCGGAGGAGCATCAACGAGGTGACCGTATGAACCTGAACGGCCTGCCGCTTCGATGTGTACAGTAGCCTGAGAGCTGGATTCGTCCTCACCAGGCTGCGACCAGCCATTTTGACCGTACAATTGGTCGCCACTGAGCGATGATAGTCGAACCAGTTCCTCCACGACTCGGCCGTTTCCTTCGTCACGTTCGATCTTGTCCATTTCCAGCAGTTCGGCGGCAGAGGGCATGGGCTCATTCAGCAATGGGATGAACCCGGCTGGAAGGATTCGCGCAAGGAGTCGCTTGGAAGGAGGATGATGGCTCATCCACAAGGAGATCAAGTACCGCGAGACGGACCGCTGATCGAACGATGCATCAAAGATAGCTTGATAGAAGTGACGAAGCACAATTCCTTCGGCAAGAGCAGCGTCGCGAATCTGAGTAGCAACTGCAGGATCACATTCCTCCACAATTGCCTTCAGCAACAGTGTACAAGCTTCGACTGTAGTTGCACATCGCGACTGAAAGAGGATCTTCGGAAGGGTTCCGTAGAACTTCGCAGTCTCAGCGACGATGAGCTGAAATTCCCCAACTCCCGTTGTCATTTTACGCGAGCATAAGCAGCCTTCCAAGGTTTGAAGCATTCCCATCACGACGAGAGGTCCGATGAGCCGCTTTGGAGTCTGGGTCGATGAGGAACCCCTGAAGTCGACACCTTGCAATTGCCCAGCAAGCGCGTGTATCAGCTGAGGGTTTCCAAACAAGACCGACTTGTTATAAGCCTCGACTTCGGCACTAGATCGCAACGATGGGGCATCAAGGTCTACACAACACGAATGAATCAGTTCAGTTATCAATTCATTCACCAGGTGTGGCGAGCCCCCAACGAACTTACTGACTGACGCAGGAGCCGTATGCACCGTGAGTTTCTTCAGCAAAAGCGTCGTCCAGAAGATCGCGAACTCGTCACCGTTCTTGAGCAGGTTGGACAGAGCCTCAGCGAGCTGGGGGATTTGCGCAACTTCACGAAAGCCGTAGAAAGAGGAGGAGATGCGGAACATAGCTTGTAGCAACGTGACTGCAGACCTCGACGCAAGTGGAACGCCTTTCGAGATGTAGAACAGCTGTGCACCGATCGGGCGGAGTGCCTCAACGATGATACTTTGCTTTGTGTCATACAAAATACCACTCGCAGGGACATTTGCGTTGAATTCTTGAACGATCGCGATGAACCTACGTATCCGTGTCTCCATATTAGTTGTTGCCTCCCTCCGTGTCATAGCCCCCCGCAACAACCCAACATACCCTCTATCTGACGATCTCCTCGACCCACCGATCTTGCCGACTGCCGTCATGCGCTGCAAGAAGCAGATGCCAATAGACGTGTCCCCAAAAAACGAGTGCGTCTCAGCAGTGTCTTCAGTCGCGAAGCACGGGAGTAGTCGGAGTCCACGCTCGTTCGGCATGCTCGTGATGAAGAGCTCTGAATTCTCATTGCACGTCACGCACAGGTCGTAAATCGCTGCTAGCACGCCATCTCGGTCGCTGGAAGAGTACTGGGTTGCCTTCGATCCGTTGAGAAACTGGATATCAAAATGAGTCTGGTTCCGTGGAGACCGAACCAAGACGTAGACTTGGCCGTACGGGAACGACGACACGACACTGCCGTCAATATCCAACTCGACGAGATGGTTCTGGTGCAACGAGAGCGTGCGGTCGATCGGGGTCGAATACTTGCGCGTAAGCTTTTGAACTTGAAACTGGACAAACGGTTGCCCAACGTCGGTTCCGTAAAGCTTACGCTCTTCTTGAATACTGTCAACGGTGAGTCCTCCTCGAGTCTGCATGCTCAGCCCAAGACTTGCCGCTGCACTGTTGATCAGGCTGATAATGTTACTCCGTCGATCGCTGAAGAAGAGTCGATTGCGCCCACCGTAGCCGAACACGAGTCCATCGCTTGATCCTGATACGACTGACACATGGTACATCTCAACGTACAGGTAGGTCGAACGCGGTGAGCCGTCTCGACGCAAAAATGACACGCCGTCTTTGCCGACCTCCATCAAACCATCCATGTTCATGCCTTTGCGCGTCCATTTTGCACACGGGAATTGTGTCTGCGTGCGCTGGCTCCGCATCGTCGACCGCTCCTGCTGGCGATACAGATCGGACAGCAAATGCGAGCGGAAACGGCATCGCAGCTTGAGTTGCTCGTCTTTCTTCGCACCCTTGAGGAAGAGAGTGAATCCCTCGGCATCGTCTTCGTCAAGCGCAACGTTCAGCAGCGACGTGAGTGGCCACGTGTTGGTCACCTCGAAGTCCTTCGGGTCGATCGTGCAAAACCGCGTGGGACTGAGCGCGAAGATGCGCTCGTACTTGCCTCGCCACGAACACTTGATCACTTGGTACTTGGCGACGTACTCCTCAATCGGTGTCTCAGTCAGGTACGATAAACTCTCTCGCGCAGACTGCACCGAGGCTGGCCGCAGCCGCGAGCGAGTCGACGACGTCGCCGTAGGCGTCTCCGACGGCGGCGGCACAGGCTGGTATAACGCTTGACTCATCGACGAGGCCGATGACATGCGTGCCATGGGCGCTGCCGATGGCTGCATACGATACACCGGTGCAGGCGACGATCTCGTCGACGGGAACAGCGGCGACAGCGGCTCGTCCGCGACGCTCGCGCGGGTGCCACTCGCTTGGTTCCCAACGTACCCGCCGTTGCTATAGAGCGTGGTCTGCTCGCGGATGTCGTCAATGTCGACGCCCTCTCCATAGTCGTCAAAGTTGAAGCTCGTGCTCGTGAGCCCGTAGTCGCGGCGCGCGTTCGCGGTCGTCGCACGTTCGTGCGGGTGGTAGTCGGCCAGGTCGGTGATGTCATCGCTGTACTGCGACGTCGACGCCGAATACGACGCCGACTGCGAGTCGCTGTGGTTGTCCGGCGCGCGGCGCGCCGTCGCGCCTCCCGACTGCGACCGGTTCATGGTGCTCAGGGCCACCGAGCGGAACGGAAGAATGCACGCACGCGGGCTTGCCCTTGCTTCCTTCTCCGTTTCCCTTTGGAGAAGGTTTCCCTGCGCGCGCTGCCCGGGACGAGGAGTGATGGGCATGATAGACGCACGCGACGAATCGACGTGTTGGTTGGTAGGTTGCGCGAATGTCACGCAAGCGTAAACATCTGGGCGGCTGCGCTTCAAGGAAACACAGATGGCAGACTCTGGCTATTGAAAATCTTCCGGGACCAAACATCCACAATTACCGGCTGTGGCTGACAAAAACAAGACAAAATACAAAGTCACGTAATACCGGAAGGCTGTAAATACAGGCAGTTATACAGCCTATATTCTCTCCAAATAGCATTGTGATTAGTGCGCATAAACCAAAACAAGGTGAGGATCTTCAAATTGCGACTTGTGGCGCGAAAACTATGGAAAAGGGCGAATGGGGACGGACGGCTGAGACGATGTGTCGGCGCTTGATCGGCGAGACGCGCCGCTTGGCGGGAGCCTGGTATCCACGGCCGCAGAGAACGAATAAGGAGATCCCCTGGGACTTGCAGCCGAAAGAACGCATCTCGGCGAGACAAAATGGGGCGAGGCGGAGCGCCGCGACGGCGGCAACTTGCTCGGCCATCTCTGGTTGCACTGGTGCTGTGGATCGCACTGCATGCAGCGGCGCTCGCGCTGGCGGAAGACTCGATCACACTGCGCTTGACGTCGGGGACGGGCGGTGCCGTCAGCGTGGGCTGGTCGATCGCGCCGACGTGGTTGCAGGCAAACGAGAACGCGACCGTCTTGGGCTTCAACGTGTCGGTCAACGGCTCGGTCGCGGCACAACTTCCACCGGAAACCATAGTCTACGACGTCTACGGACTCGTAAACAACACGATCTACTCGGTTAAAGTGCAGGGAACTGTGGTCGCTGGTGACGTGCTGAGTTCCAATGAACTGGTGGTCTCCACGGCGAACGTGACGAGCCCTGGAACGCCCAGCGCTCCAGTGCTCGTCGCCGTCGGTGGAGGCTTTATACGCGTGGGAGTCTCTCTTCCTCAGGATACAGGAGGCGTCCCCATCGCGAGTATCTCCGTCGTGGTGCGATCGCAGGCTGACGGGACCACGGCGACGGTGTCGCAGCTGGCGAGTGATCCCGAGTTCACGATCTATGGGCTCAACGCGAAGACGCCGTACCGCGTGCGAGCGTACGCCACAAATACTGCCGCCATGTCCGGATACCAAAGCCTGCCTTTGTATGCTGACACGGCGCCCGTGGAACTGCCCGGCCCGTGTCCGCCACCCACCGTTCTCAACGTCACAGGTGGGCTGCTTGCTCCCTTGCGTCACGATGCCACACGCTACTTGTTCTCACATCAACTTTCTCTGTTAGGCGGATCGATCGGCTTGCAGCTCAACCCTCCCGTCGACAGCGGTGCGTCTCACACTGTGTCTGGCTCGTACGACGCGCGCGTACTGATTGTGAATGCTTGGTGGAGTCAGGCGGAGCACCCGTCAAAGGTTACGTGGTGTTCATGGCCGTGGACGGCTCAAACGACTTTCAAGAGGTCGTCAACACCGTTAAGGGTGACCAGCCGAACGCGATCGAGATCCGGCGGCTCCCTGGTCGGACAAACGAGCCGCTGCATCCACTGACGCGTTACGATGTCAAGGCCATGGCCGTCAACCTGATGGATGTGTGCATCAACCCGAGCAGTCCGCTGGATCTCACGGGCACTGCCACGCCCGTGTGGACGACCGCTGCGTCGCTGCCCGAAGCTCCACCGGCGCCGTACTTTTTGAGCGCGACGGGTGGCCAGATCACGATCCAGCTGCTGATGCCGGGGAACATGCGTGGATCCGTGCTGACAGGCTTCTCCGTGATGGTGGACGGATCCGTGTACGGTTCTGTTGCGGCAGACAGCGAACGCTCGTTCGACATCGCGTTTCTATCGTCGGATTCGAGCTACTTGGTCGCGACTGCAGTGACAACGGATGTCGGAACCAGTGACTGGAGCAAAGCTGTCGTCGTGACTACGGCCAGTCCCACGGGCCCGTCACCTCCGCTCAATGTGACCGTGGCAAACGTCACGTCCAGTCAGGCGACAATCCAGTGGGCACCGCCCGTGGACTCGGGCGGTGTCCCCATGTCCGGTGCGTAAATCTACTTGACCACTAACACTGAGTACTCGAACCTAGCAAACCAGTGCTAACTGTATTCTCCCAGAGTATCGCCTCACCATAGTGTCCGCGTCGGAGACGACGACGACCTTTGTGCTCGGAACGCAAACGAGCTATCAGCTGACGACGCTCGTCGCCAGCACTGTGTACACCGTGAAACTCATCGCGGTCAACGCGATTTCGCTCGAGAGCAAGTCCACGAAGACCAGAGGCGTCACTTTCCAGACGCTTTTACCGACCCGACCAAGCAGCCCATTTAACGTCAGTGAACTATCAAGTACCGGAGGCATGATCGAAGTCGCCTGGAATCCGCCTCTATTGAGTGGTGGAACGCGGTACGACGACCTGGTGTACAATGTGACCATGTTCAGCGTCACTCCATGCTTCAGCAACAGCACGAATGGCAGCGTGTGTGTAGCGTGTGATCTGGCGCGATTGCCGTCTGGAGACGATCAATACGGACTCGGGACAGACTGCGGCCAGCCAGCCACTCCAGCATGCGCGGACGGGACTGCTTCGTGCTGCATCACGAAGGCGAGCAACTCCGTTGCCGGCGCGTATCCGTGCATGCGCACGTCGAGCCCAAGTAGATTTCGTATAGTCACTGGCGGGGCGACGCTGACGTCGTTCCTGGGGCTCAACCATTCGACAGCGTACTATTTCGGCGTCCAAGCAATCAACTTGGTGGGGAGAAGCAACTTTTCCACCATCAGCGGCATCCGAACGAGGTACGCACGTGGATGCGAGCACACAAAACTCTCGGGTTTGATTGGTTCACTAAATTTTGCCCTTCGTGTGTAGAGCACAAACGCCTCCGGCGTACCCGCAAAATATCCGACGTATTAACGGGACGGGAGGGTTCGTTGAGCTCTCTTGGACTGCTCCCCAAGACACTGGCGGAACGACCATCGTAGGGTACAACGTGTATCGGGACTACCGCTTGTTGACGCCCCAGCCGGTCCTGCCGCCGTTTCAGGACTGTGGAAGCGGTGTGCTAGCAAGTACCCAGTACGTGTACAGCGTGGCACCAGTCAACGCATCACGTGTCGAAGGCAGCCTCGGATCCGCTCTTGTGGCGACTCCGCCGGTCTCACTTCCTCAGCAGATCGCGTCGATCAGCGTCGCCAACCGCACGTTTTCGTGGCTCAACCTGACAGTATCCACTGGTTGCGACACCGGCGGGTCACTCGCCCTGAGCTACCAATTCGTGGTGCGCCAGTTCGGGATCACCATCGCATCGGGAGTCTTCGCGTGCTGCAATCTCGTGCTGACCGGGCTTCAACCTCAACAAGAGTACGAAGTGAGTGTGCGCGTGGGGAATGAAGCCGGCGTTCTCGACTGGGTCACTGGCATCTTTGCTACTACGTCCGGTATCCCTGAGGTTCCTACCCTTGCCTTGTGGAGAGCCAATTCGTACTCTCTCGTGCTTCAAGCAAGTGCCGCCGACCAAGAGATCTTGGCGTACGGCATCGCGGTCTACCTCAGTAGCGACCTCATCGAAGAAGTCACCGTCTCGTGCGACCAAGTGACCGGACCGGGGCTTCGTGCTTGCCCCCCAGTCTTTCGAATCGGTGGTTTATTGCCGAGTATGACATACCAGATCTCCGCGCGAGCGAGTGGTCCAAATGGCGCTAGTGGCGACTCAGCGTTGCAACCATTCGTCACCAGCAACGAGACCAGCGGCATTTTCGAAGTCGCGTCCACAACTTACACAGTCAGCAGCGGCGATAGCTTCAACGCCACGATTCGGCGGTCGAATGGCACGGCGGGAATCGTGAGCATCATTCTCAGTGTGTCTCAGCCCGATGGCGTCGGTCTGCACTGCGACTGCCAGGTCGCTCTCGGGTGCGTCTGTAGCCTGTATCTCGTGGGCTCCGGGACCACCAGTCTACCTGGCGTAGTGACCTTCGAGGACGGACAAGATTCCCAGAGCGTGCAGATCTCTGCGTGGGAAGACGACCCAACGGTGGACCAGCCCCTTGCTGTGCTGCTTGCGCTCTCTGGTGCTTCTGGAGTTATGGGCAGCCAATCGCAAACGGCGGTGCATGTGGTGCCCAGCCTGCGATCGGGCTTTCCGTCGTTCGTTCGCAGCTACAGTCAAGTACTCGAGAATGCGTCGTATGTCCAAGTGGATATCACACGGCTTAATGGATCAAGCGGCGCACTATTGTTTGATGTCGAGACGTTCGACATCACAGCCGCAGCATTCCAAGACTATATTCCTGTATCGCAGACCATCCACATGAGCGACCGCCAGGGTCTGGTCTCGTTCCAGATCCCTCTCATCGACGATTC